>ML783845.1:54150-64485 GCA_009831015.1 Picea engelmannii
TCAATAAGAAATGTCACAAGTTTCAAAACTTTTGATCGGCGCAAAGTAAAAGTTTTTGTCGGTAAATTTTATGAGAAAGGCCCACATGATTGATAGTTATAAACTTGTTTTATGCAACAAGTTATAAAGCTTTCCTGCAGTGATTTTTTAAACTTTTCTCCGACAAAAGTGCAGATGAAGGCCCACATGAAGAAAGCATACAGGAGAAAATTGGAACTTTGATGTTGTAGAAGTTTGAACTTTTCATAGCAATAAAGTCAGGGAAAGCACTGCAACACTTAAAAGGATGAAATTTTTGAGGAAGCACTGCAATGGTCTTTATTTTTTTATTTGTTCAAGATAAAGTTAAACTTTAAAAAAATATCGGAATATAATTTGTATTAATTAAAAAAGGCCACAGCCGAAACATGTAGTAGGGTTACAGAGAACAATTTCATGATTTTTGGCAAAATGGCACTCTGTGAGTGGAGAAAAAATCTTCAGGTTGATAACAAAATATAGATTCCCAGTTTCCCTGCAAGTGGCTTGTCTAAGATCCTAAAACACAAAAATATGAAAGTACATTCAATGTTGACCAATAAAGGCGCTTCCAACTTCCTCTTGCTTCTCAGTTGAATCTGGAGCACATTGTTCTTCAATTTCCATTGGATCAGCCAGTTGATGGACTTAATCTTCTTCTTTAAGTGATACCTGTAGATAATTCTCCATGTCTCTATTGTTGGAAGCCATAGTCAATGAATTCATATGATGCACAAGTGCAACTGGCATTCCATTTACACTGTCTATCTGATGCATAATTCTCCATGTCTCTATTGTTGGAAGCCATAGTCAATGAATTCATATGATGCACAAGTGCAACTGGCATTCCATTTCCACTGTCTATCTGATGCTTTGGTTTACCAAATAACTCATGAGGTTGCTTAATTGAGCAAATTGAAATTGCTCAAACTATGCAACTTTGGAAGAGAGAGATAAAAAATCATTTCATCCTAGATCAATTCTTCATGATGAAAAATTACCTTGCGAAGTTCCAGAATGTCTACTCGGTCCATAATTGAGAGTTTTGTTTTAGATATCCAAAGAATTAACCAAGTGTTTTTTCGCTTAATAAAGAGGTCAACTGAGAGTGAGAGAGGCCTGGTAAATTATGTTTGAAATTCCTTGATGGAATATTTGATTCCTGAAGAAGTAACCTGGAGAGACAAATGAGAGAACCCCAAATTATATCACCACTACAAAACAATTTTGAAGTTAGCACAGATGTTACTTTCACAATCTAGAATTGTTTCCAAATAAGAGAGACCTTGGAAAGACTAGACGACTCAAAATCAAGCTTTGCTAATGCAAGAAAAAACCAAGCTTGAAATTCAAACCCCCTCAAAACCATTGGTCCCAAAATCGCTGCGAGTTCCTTCAAAGGTGAAAAACAAAGCATTACCGTTCCATAGATTGAAGAGAAAATTGCAGCCACAGAGTTCCTTTGTGTAGAGAGAATCAAATTTAAACTTTGTTAACTTGAAATTAGACCAAGCTTGAATTTTATTCTCCTTAATAACACTAATTCTAAATTGTTTGGACAACGAGAAGAGGCCACTGCCAATCACAGTCTTTGATCACCCTCAGTGCATATATAGTGTCTTTGGAACCACGTGAGGCAGATAACCAGAAAGCACAGTAAAGGCAACATGGCTCACGAATTTCATTGTTTACATTTGGTTTTTGGTCTAAATTGTTTGGACAATGAGAAGAGGTCACTGCCCATCATGGTATTTGACCCCCCTCAGTGCATATACAGTGTCTTTGGGACCACATGAGGTAGATAACCAGAAAGCACAGTAGGGACAACATGGCTCATGAATTCTATTGTTGTTTCCTGTGTGAGGAGAGACTTGAGATATGGTCTCTGCCATTGTATATGAGAAATTGAGGAGCTAAAGGAAATGATCAATGGTTTGGCACAAGAGTGGGAGAAGTGGAAGAATGCCATTGAACAAGCCAACATACTGGAGAATTTGTCTCGCCAAAAGCACCACCTGGCTATTTGAGACTTGGAGGAGGAATCCAAAGCAACATTGATCATCCTAGGAGGTAAGTAGTTTGAATAATCAGTCATTTTGGATAGTGTTTCTGACACTGTGGAATGCCTCTCGACCCACCTGAATCTTCCTCCTGCTCCTAGCTACAGCAAAGACTATTGCCTCAACTACTCCTACCCCTTCTATGGGTGAAAGTAGCATCCTAGGCACCCATGTGGAACCTAATGAGGACACCCTCAATGGGCCTTGAAATCTGCCTGTTTTTTCTTGTTTTACCGAATACTTTTATTATTACAACAGTTTGTTAGAATATATATCTGTAGTCTATTAAGAAGGGTAGTGTTATTATATTTTATTTTTATATTAGAGGATAAACTTCTATTATCTCTGGAAACAAGACAACTTTATCTGGCTCTGGTCTGTAAGAATACTTAACGAGAATGGTTGCAACAATTTTTTTATAATATAATTAAACAGTTACTATTAAAAAATATATTGCTAATATGATCTCAAGGGAAAGCCAGGGGATTTGCATAAGAATAATGTCTTTTAATGCAGCTGCCACCCTAGGTACTGTCATCACTCCAAGAAACTCCTTAGGGTTGTAGGCTAAGGATGCTTGGTAACTTAGGAATAAAGATGTTATGTGTTTGGGACAATGGGGTCTTTAATGATTTATGTAAGAAACAACTTATCACACATCTAAAGATACAGTGCTCTCAGGAAACAATAATCAGATCCAATAATTGAAAAGAGGATGGAGAATACTATTCTTGTTTTTCCAATATAAAGGAATGTAGGGCTTAATACAAGACAGAGGGAAAACGTTTAATTTCAAGCCTATCAGTTCAATAAAGAGATAATAGTCTTTATGAACTGAAATAAACTGAAAGCAAAGTACAGAAAATAAAAGATGGACAATTATGATATTGCAAACGAAAGGAAACTGAACTTTATTTCTGCAAAAAGAGCCTATACAGTGGTATCAAATATCTCCCAGTTTGAACCCTTATCTCATATCAAAAGTAGGCATTTATAGCCTCTTACAATCAGTTTGACAGATCCTAAAAACATGGATCTGTATTTAATAAAAGTAATTCAAATCTAACTAAACAACTTTGAAGATAAAGACTAAACAACTAATCTTAGCACTCGAATTGTCTTTTATCTCAAGAATTCTCCATCTGCACCCTTCAACTCCTGGAATCTTTGATGTGATGCAATGTGGCAAAACACCTATCTTGACAGTTTGATTTCTTCAATGTTCATGATCGCTATTTGAGGAAGTTTGTTTTACATCTGGTTTCCAAAATTCCCTCAAATCTCTGATGTCGAATCCTTTGCAGGAAATTCTCACTCCCTTGATATGCTGGAACTCCTTCATAACCTGTTTGGAATGACCTATTTTGTCCTTGGCTTCAAAAAATAGTTTTCCATCTTTCAACAGCTAACTCGTTTAATATTTCGTTGGTTAGCTGTTGAAAGTCGCCACTTTCAACAGCTAACGGGTCATCAAATATCGCTTTGCGCTGGTGAAAGCCCTGACTGCGCCCAAAATGAGTTTTCACCTTCAAAATTTTGATTCCATCAAAACTCAGTGTGTCCCCGACTTCTCACCTTGCATATTAACATCGACTTGAGCAAGTACCTTCAGATCTGGATGGGATTTTTTCCTTTGTTTTTGTTTCAATCTTCTTATCTGCCATTTAAGGCGTTTGGCAAACCACCAGATACTATTGTACTCTTTGGTGAGTTTTTGCTTTCTTTTCTTCTCTTTAACACTTTCCCTAGCCAATCTCTCAAACGCAGGATTGGTTTTTTCGAAGTTATCAGACAACTTCTTATACCTTTCTTTGATTACCCGTTCCAAAACCTCTTGCTAAGAAATTACCTCTTTCAGATGCTTGATCTTCTGAGACTTCTTTGACTTGGAGCTTTTTGATGTTTCTCCTTCCTCTGTATGAGTGAAGGTCTCATAGTTTTGTGCACACTCAGTTGACTTCTCAGGACTCTTGGTGACAGGGCATTGATCTTGTTGCTCTGATTCTGAATCTATATAGGGTAAGTTTAATATATTGGTTCTCTTCTCTGTAAGCTGCTCTGTGGGCTGTTCTACAGTGGTTTCAAAGATTAACCTTTTCTTTGACCTGCGGGGATTTACTCCAGAAATTCTGTCTTCTGGAGGTCCTGGCAGGGTCCTCCTCTTCCTTGAACTACTTTGGGGAGTCAACTGTTTCTTTGAACCTTTCCTCTGTTCATTTGCAGGATGAGTTTGTGTTTCAAAACCCTCCCAGAATAGAAAATGCTCCCAGCTCCTTCCCTGCTGTTTTAATTCCTCAAGAATGATCAATTTAATGAGGCCGAAGTGGCACATAGTACTTTTCATGCTCAAGGGTTGAGCCCTGATCTTCTTACAAACCTTAGTCAAACTCTTGTGCAGGAAAAAAGGTAAATTGAGGAGAGTCTTGCCTGTGAAATGGTCCAGGAGTTTGAAGTGATACATCATGAGTTTATCATACCTTCCCTTCGAGGTAATGTAGAGTTGGATGCCCTTGAACACCTCCTGCCATTCTTCTTCTAGATAGGAAACCAACATACCCTTTTTCCATGCGTTGTGCCCGAACTCTTCTTTCAAATAAGCTCTAAAATTCAAATTTTTAGGGGCAGTGGTTTTGAACCAACTCTGGCCCGTTCTTGGTAGGCTTGTTGCTGCAACAATGGCAGCTTCATCTGCTATGATTTCCAAGGACCCAACACGAGCTTTGTTCCCATCGAAAGTCTTGGCAAAAGCTTCTGCTGTAGACTGGTGGCAACCATTTTGCAACCTCTCAACGAATTCAATACACCCTGCGTTTGAAAAATGTTTCTGGACTTCGGGATGTGTCTGTAAAAAATATAGGCTATCCAGTTCTTTCCTGAGTAGAGAACCACTGTGTCTCCTCACCATTCTGTAGCTTGAAAACCCCAACAATTATGTATATCAACCCCTGCAACTGTTGTTCGAGCCGAGGTTTTGCGCTGTTGAAAGCACTCGGGAGTCGGCTCTATTTTCTAACATCATAAACTTTAACAGACCTTCATGAACAATGTGTGATATGGAGGAAATGCTCTGATTTGATGTCGTCAACCCAACAGTGCAACCTCTGTACCTGAGTTGCTGAATTTGAAATTACCATTTCCGGCGCCATGAGTGTGCAGCATGCGTCACTGAACAAGATCTGCATCGTAATCCTATTTTGACGTGCAGAACTAAGTTTCCATCATTACCCACTTTCATCAGTGCATGATTTGGATTTGCATGACGTGGGATGATCATATCATCATTTGCCTTTAGATGTGGATATCACGCACGTGATTCCCTCTTTCTTCAGCCAACGGCCCGTGGAAAACGCCCCTTAGCTGTTTATACTTACCGCTTTCACCAGCGCATGATCCTGTGGAAAACCCCCTTTAGCTGTTGAAAGTCTTCACTTTCCTCAGCGCACGACCTTGTAAGAACTTCTCTGTAGCTTTGGAAAGTCTTCACTTTCCTCAGCGCACGACCCGCGACACTGCTTCTTTGGATATTTTGGAATTCGACACTTTCACCAGCGCACAGACCTATGAGAGACGCTCCTTAGCTGCTGAAAGTCGCCACTTTCCCCAGCTGACACTCATCTTTTGGACACACGTTAGTTGTTGAAAGTGAATTATGAAAATTTTGAAAAGAAGACTTTTATGGGTCATATTATTTTCTAAGACAAAAACCAAAGCCTAAGTTTTGCAGCTAGAAAAACTCAAAAATGAATTGAGGAAACTACCAATAGCCATGTTATCCACCACAAAACTCGACCAAAAGGACGGTTTCATTTTGGGAGCTAACATTTGGCTCCAACTGGGATGGGCATCTCCTTGTGAGGTGACCAAGAACCTAGCTAGACTCAGTAGCCTTATTACAATTTGAAACATAAACTTGAAAAATAGTTTGCTAGTACCATTGGGCATGGAGTTATTTGAATGACAGAAATAAAGAAAATAGAACTGAAAAATAAATATGTACAAGAAGACTTTGGCTTCAAAGGAAGCCTTATGAGAAATAGATCTTCAGGAAGCGCCCGTTGAAAGGGCCACCTGCTACTACCTCGCCTGAAAGAGTTTGGAGAACAAAGGTATTGTTCTACTGCACCGTTGTTATGACAAAAGGACCTGTCCAGAGAGCCTGAAATTTTCCGTGTTTCCCCTTCTCCTGCCTTGTTGCATCCCACTTTAAGACTAAATCCCCTGTCTTGAAGACATCTGATTTAACTTTCTTGTCAAAAGTTTCTTTGATTCTTTCTTGATGCAATTCTGTTTTTTCCAAGAGCTGCTCTCTATCTTGCTGTAGTTCTACCAAATTATGAATTCTCCTGGTTAAGTCACTTGGTTCAGAATCAGTTTCTTGTAAGAACTTTGCAACCGAAAATGTAAGTTGAACAGGAAATATGGCCTCAGTACCATATACCAACTTGAAAGGAGATGTACCAATTGATTTCTTACATGTAACCCTGTCATCCCACAAGGCAAACTTCAGTTTGGAATCCTAACCTCTGGCATTTTGTTCAAGTAGCTTCTTTATGATTCTGAATAAACTCTTGTTGGATGACTCAGCTAAGCCATTCCCTTGCGGATAGTAAGCTGTGGAATGTACCAGCTGAATTCCCAGCTCTTCACACAATTTCACCAAGTTTTTATCTTTGAATGCAGCAGCGTTATCAGTGACTATTCTCTTAGGGCAGTCGAATCTGGCAAATATGTTTTCTTACAGAAAGTTTATGATGACAGTATGATTGGCGTTCCGAGTGGGAATAGCCTCAATCCACTTTGTAAAGTAATCGGTGGCAACCAGGATCCACCGGTGTTGACCACTAGAAGGCGGATGAATTTCACCTATGAAGTCCAGGCCCCATTGCTAGAAAGGCCCTGTGACCACTATAGGTTTGAGGGGAAGAGACGTTAGTTGTTGTTTTCCTTCAAATCTCTGACATTTGTCACATGTTTTCAAAAACTGATATACATCTGAAAATAAGGATGGCCAGTAATAGCCAGATCTTAAGATTTTGTGTGTTGTGGTTTTCCAATAGTGATGTCCCCCGCATTCACTATTATGAAATTCAATCATGACCTTAGCTGCCTCCTCTTGGTTTAAACACCTCAACAATAAACCTATGGGGTTCTTCCAGAACAATAAGTTATCACTGATGCAGAAATTTATATCTTTGAGCTTCAAAGCCCTTCTTTGAGTCTTTGTCAAATCTGATGGGACTGATAAAGTTTGCAGAAACTGAATAATATGACTGTACCATTTGCAATCAGCTAAATGAGATGAAACCTGCATTTCCTCACCTTCTTTGTTCTCTGAAGACAGAACATTTTCTGTATCAACACTCATCAGATTTATTTCAAGCAGTCTGCAATTTTCCTCTGCCAGGAGTTTGGCAAGGCCTTGTCCTTTCACTAATTTTGCTGGTTTGATTTCAACATCGAATTCAATCAATCTTGCTATCCACTTACTCCTTTTTCCATCAATATCAGGTTGGACAAGAGCATATTTAACTGAACTAGAGGGAATGAAAACTATTACCTTTGCTTGAAGAATGTAAACTCTGAAAGCTTTCAATGACTTGACAAGTGCATAAGATTGTTTCTCCAACAATTCATACTTTACCTCTGCGTCCCTCAAGACCTTACTGAAGAAAGCAACCGACTGTTCCTGACAAAAACCAAAACCTAAGTTTTGCAACTAGAAAAACTTAAAAATGAATTGAGGAAACTACCAATAGCCATGCTATCCACCACAAAACTTGACCAAAAGGACGGTTTCATTTTGGGAGCTAACAGGTACATCCTCTACTTAAGTTATCGAAGGCTTGACAATTTTACAAAGTACAACTCACTTACTGTGTGCTTCTGTCCCTCATCGACATCTTAAAAACCTGATACAAAGATGAATGTCATAGATATAGGGCACTACTACAAATAACTTATTCTCTTGGCCGTGGGTTTGAGCGAGGATGGAAATGGTTGAAGAGAACAATCAATCAATTTAATAGTTAAATTCATAATCTTAACACAATTGAAGTGAGGATGGAAATGGTTGAAGAGAACAATAAATCAATTTAATAGTTAAATTCATAATCTTAACACAATTTATGATATGGAATCAATCATATCGTCAAGAAGTATGACAATAATACAAGTGTGACCTACTATATAGACAATTTTTGTCTTTAGTCAGCTTCTCAACAAGGAGTGAGGAAAGAACCCATTGAAGGTTCAAACAAGAAAATTTGTGTCATACATGATACAATCATATGCAAGTACCTAAGATGGACTGCCAAAATCCCATAATCATGTTGAGACCATATGTAATATCCCAGTTTTACTCATGAATACTGAGTATTTTATTTCTACAGTTAATAAAAAATTACCAAGGTCAGTTGATTCTCAGAATGATTACTGTGACAAAGCCCTGAAGTTGTTTTCTCAAATGTTGCATGGAGGCATGAAGCCAGATGAATGTAGTTTTGTCTGTGTGCTAAGTGCATGTGGTGGCCTTGCAGCCCGTGACTAGGGGAAGAAAATCCACGCTGTCATCATCATAACTGAGTTTGCATCATATGTCTCTGTTGGCAATGCTCTAGTTACATTGTATGCCAAATGTGGAAGCATAGAGGATGCACGCCACATGTTTAACAAAATGCCTAAACAAGATTTGGTGACTTGCAATGCCATGATTGCAGGTTATGCCCAGCATGGCTGTGGCATGGAGGCTCTTCGTCTCTTTGAATAAATGCTAAAGGCAAGCATAAATCCAAGCCTTGTCACATTCATTTCTGTTCTCTCTGCATGTAGTCATGCAGGGCTATTGGATGAGGGTAGATACTATTTTGAATCCATGAGTCGAGATCATTGCATTACACCAAGTAAGGACCACTATTCCTATATGATTGACATTCTTGGCCATGCTGGACATCTTGAAGAGGCTGAGAAATTTATCCAAAACATGCCTTTTGAACCAAATGCCATTGGATGGGCTGCATTGCTTGGTGCCTACAGAAGCCATAGCAATATAGAGTTAGGGATCCATGTGGCAGAACAACTTTTTAAGTTGGAACCATCAAATGTTGCACCATATGTGGTGTTGACAAACATGTATGCTTCTGCTGGAAGATGGAGTGATGTATCAAGAGTGAGAAAAATTATGAAAGATAGGGGAATAAAGAAGCAACCAGGATGTAGCTGGATCGACATCAATAAGAGAGTGCATGCTTTCATTGCAGAAGACAGCTCGCACCCACAAATGGATGAGATCTATGCAACTTTAGAGACACTAGTTGTGAGGATGAAGGAGGCAGGGTATGTGCCAGACACAAAATTTTCTTTGTTGCATGATGTGGGAGAAGAATACAAGAAATATGTTCTTTCTCACCACAGTGAAAAGTTGGATCTTTCTTTTGGTCTAATGAACACACCCTCTGGGACAACTATCCAAATTATTAAAAACCTTCGTGTATGTGGAGATTGCCATACTGCCTTCAAATTTATCTCCATGATCACTGCACGAGAAATTATTGTGAGGGATGCTAACCATTTCCATCATTTTAAGAATGGTCTATGTTCTTGCAGAGACTACTAGTAACCCCCTTTTGAACAAATAACAAAGAACTAATCCCCTTTCTTGTATGCCTTGGTTTAATGGGGCTGGGATAGGAAATGTTTATATTTCTTGTGCATGTGTCTTGGAGGGATTTTAAAGTTCAAAACACAACAGAAAAACAGAGAAATATTTGACTTTCTCTATACTTGGAAACATCCAGAATCCTTGATTGTATCATGAACTCATGAAGCATAGCTAAAACTGCCAGGTCTGTGGTTATTCTTTACTGTGCAACATCTAGTTAGTTAGTCTGTGAGGATAAAAGTGACATAGCTCAAAACACTTGATGAAGTCAGCTTCTGTTGTTGTGAAAAATGCTCCAGCTATGTCTTTAGGTTTTCTCTTGGTTGAGTTACATCATTTGAGCATTTATTGCATGATTTCCAGTTCCATTCTTGAGTTGATACCAATTGTACAGACTGCACAAAAGCAAATTTCTGGGTCAAATGGTTTAAAATTAGGGAATCAGTATCTCATTAGAAACCTGTAAAGGCCACCCTCTTGTATACCTCTAGCCAAAACTCAACCAATATCCTTGCTGCAATTTCTAATAACTTGATCGTCAACTCAGACACAGATCTAAGATCTATCATGGTTGAAACTGAAAGCAGATTCTTCATTAAA
>ML783845.1:91344-137442 GCA_009831015.1 Picea engelmannii
ACGAGGTTCATCTGTAAATTCTGGCCATTTTGCAGCAATTTCCTTAAATGCATAACCATCTGCAGGCATTCGAAGAACACCATCTTCAATTTTCTTTCGTGCATGGTAATCCATAAACTGTGCTATGCTTTGACACCTGAACATTCCCTGCAAACGTGGAATTATGGGAATATGTCGGAGAACCTTTTGAGGGACCATTTTTGTTACTTGATCGGTTCGATATCTACTAATACCACATACCGGACATTCTGTTTTCGACGCATGTTGTCCATAATATATAATATGATCATTAGGACATGCATCTATACTTTGATACTCCATTCCAATGTCTTTCATAATGGCATGCAAATCTCGATATGTGCGAGGTAAAATATTTGANGAGGGTAACAAAAATTCACCTAACAATCTAAAACATAAAAAATAAATAGTTAATGTAAAGAATAGGGATTGTAAATTAATATTGCATTTTTATTTTACACATTAATTAACACTAAAAAAAATGGGGAATAGTCAACCTTTATGTAGATGTGAAGTAACATATTACATACCTTAGGATCTGTGTTATACAAGTGTTAGAAAAATGATTCGTAACTTTCAAATTCCCCAGCAACAATGTAGTGGAGAGAATATTTGCTCTTGACCCTTTATAAAGTCGTTTATTTGCCTTTTCAATCAAAGGTTCATCATAAATACCATCACTACTGTCCCCATGATCCTCATCTGGAAGACCGAATAAGTCTTCAATCATTTGATTTGTCTCATCAACTTGAACTATGTTATTATTGTCATCTACTTCCATGGAATCATTAACTTGATCTTCATTATCTGCTTCAAGTTCTTCATCTTGTACTACAACATCATTTCTGCTACTACTTGGTGCTTTCTGCATAAAGTTAGGGGGCAAATCTAACTTTATAATTACAAACAATCATGAACAATTAGTGCATGTATAAAACATTATAAAATTTGAGAATATAATAAATATTAAAATAGATAATGAATGTATATACCATCAGATGATATTCATTTGATCCCCCCATCCATGTGCCCATATTTTCTACAATGTTTTGTAGCTTTTGCTATTAAAACTCTTTCGGGACATCTAGTACAATAATTTTTGCAAGGGAAATAACATTTACCGTCACCCTTTTCACCCTCTTTAATTATTTTCCCAACTCTAATGTTTTCTGACATTCTTCCCCATAGACTTATACTGAAACAAATATCTATTTTTTGTTCGCCGAGAAGACCTGCAAACCCTTTTTGAAGCGTCGTTATTATAGCAAACTTGTCGCAACATCCGTTAAATGCAACATATTTATAGATTTTGTAATGTCACAATTTCGACATAAAAAAGTCCTAAGTGACCGTTGGTATTTTGACTTGGTGAACATACTAAGGTGACCGTTGGAGGGGAAAACCTAGTTTCCAAAATGTTGTAATTGCGACATATATCTTTACAAATGTGGCAAGAGAGACGTTCCAGTGGAAAACGTGGCAAGAGAGATGTTCCAGTGGAAAATGTGGAAAGAGAGACGTTAACGTGGCAAGAGAGACGTTAATGTGGCAAGAGAGACGTCAACGTGGCAAGACCGATGTTATCGGGCAACATGATTTTTTTTTTTTATAAATTTCCTCTATTTTGCGACAATATGGACAATTTTGTCCATAACGCCGCAAATAAAACGTCAGAATTTTTACAATATGTACTAGTGTATAAATGACTACCCACCCGATGCAAGAAATACAACGCCTACAAGATAAGGGACAACCTCAACCAACCCGACACAACAACTTTGATGACCAATAACTGGAAACCCCTACGATGCACAAAACCAAAATGCATTAAGGCGTTACAAACCAAGTGCCAACTTCAAATACAACGAACAATGCCCACATCGGGAAACACAGACTCTGACCAGGTTATCCTTCGCCTCTATCCGTCAGGGTGCGCGATGATCCCCTCATCAGGAATCTTTACATCGCCAGGTGATAGGCATGAAAGTAACCATGGCACAACTTAACATGCCTAGACAAATATCCCAAGAAAATCCAATGTGCTAGGAGACTGAATTAACTGACAAGAATACTATACCCACTCACCCAAGCAATAAGTCGACATGATGAAATATGACATCACTCAAATTAAAATGTGCAAGCTATTAAACGACTTCGCCAACAAAGCACAACCATTATCTGTTAAGAATGATGTCTAAGTGCGAAGGAGTGAACTATTACATACACTCTAACAATCAAATACGCTTGTCAACAAATATACACTGTCCATTAAAAGGTGAACTTCTTATCTAATCTTATTATTAAATATTCGACATTTCTCTCTATAATATTTCTTTCTAAATTATCATTTTCTGAAATATACATCAGGGGCACGCATAATTTCACAGTGTAAGTGTGTTTCAATGGAATTTAACTCTTTAACATCGCTAAATTAAATCACATTAAAATCACTATCTTTTAAGATGAACAAATATAATGTTGTCCTTCAACAATATAATTTCTCTATCTATGAAATCTAATCTCGGTCATTACGCTAACATATGACTATTGGAAAATCTCTATCAACATACTATCAATATGTTATTAAATAAATCGTCATTAATAACACATGCTATCAAATGCGGTTGATCAAATTTGTTCTCTTTAAACCATATGATTCGCAGTCCATTAAGAAATAGATCGAATTAAATCATCAATTATATCGTTGTCTTTATAAAAGATTAACAATATAAAATAATTAGCAAGGAATTAAATATATCTTTCTCTCAGCACTCCACATTACTGTTCATTAATAAAGGTCATGGTATCCACTGAAATCACTATCTAAAACTGGGGGGAGGCTGTAAAATGTGCCAAGTAAAATCACTGAGAGATGTGATATTGCAGTGTATCAAAATCACAGTGATATTGCAGTGATTTGATAATAATCGAACATAGTATTATAATATAAACTCTACCGCTGTTTGTCTAACCATATGGTATAAACATCGTAGCCAATGTATAGTGTAAAATCACTGTAACAAATAGAAACCAATCCTATGGTAAAACTGTAGCCAAGATCATGGTAAAAACACAATCATTCTTAGGGTAAAAACGTAGTCCATCTTATAGTAAAAACGCAATCCTTCTCAGCGCAAAAACACAATCAATGTTATGGTAAAAATGAAATAATTCTTAGGGTAAAAACACACTCATCATTTCATAAAAAGCGCAGAGATCATTCTTCAAAAATGCAGAGGTCATTTCATTAAAAACACATAGGATCATTTCATTAAAAACACAGAGGTCATTTCATTAAAAATGCAGAGGTCATGCTAATGCATGAATTCATTGTCAATCAAGGGTATAGACTAGTTGTCTATTAATAAAAGAGAATTGGTTGTCTGTAATTTTCTGTCATTCAAATATAATTACTGGATCTTTTATTTCTCTATATTCGTTTTCTAAAAACCATAGCATTGATATCGCTTCCTTTCCAAACGTAGAGATGATGTGATATTACTGTCTGTTCAGAGCGCGGAGGTAATGTTTTTTATTAAATACGATATTGCTAGTATACATTAATGTTGTCCATTAAATATTGGTGTCTTCTAAATGCATGTGTTTTCTTTTAAATAAGTCACTATACAACACATCGCTGTAAAACATACAACAATAAAATATATCAAAATATCTCTATACAATATACAACTATACTAATATACCTTCCATCAAATATATCGCTATCAATGATACCGATATAACGCTATCCAAAATGCTAAAATTCGTTGTGGTAAAGGCCACTAAATTCATAGAGTGAAAGTTGGGTAATGAGCCACTAAAATCATGGTGTAACTGTTGTATAAAGGTTGTGTAAATCACCCATAAATCAGCAGTGTGAAGACTAAGTAAAGACTCCAAGAAAACCCAGGGATAATCAATCACAAGAAAACGCAGAAGAAATCAACCACCAGAAAACGCAGATGTAGTCAATCCCAAGAAAACGAAAAGATTTGGCATTCAAGACTCAAAGGTTTATCAAAGTTTCAGCAAATTAAAACGTAGAGAAAATCAAAGTTTTAATCAATCAAGAAGAAGAGATACTAAATCACAAGGAAGGTGTAAAGATTAGAGATTAACCAGAAGATAAAATGTAGAGATATGTAAGGAGTAGATAGCTCGGAGAAACTTTATCCTTCACTCATCATCCATGCATAGAAAAGTAGGGCATTTGAATCTATAGGTCTTTAAACACGAAGTGACGACCGTTGATTTGGCTCTTGGCTGACTACTTAGGCACGGATTGATGAATAAAGGGATAAGGGACGGAATATAAGAACAAAAATTCTTCATAATAATCAATAAACCCACAGAGAGAAATAAGATATGTAATTTAAATTTTATTGCAAGCAATAACTTAAACTGACGTACCTTAGCCAAATGTGAATGCTCTGTAGTTTCTGTCCCATGTGCGCTTCATCTAGCTCCCGCTTTCCGACCAATGTGACCTCACCGGTACCTCCCAACCAATGTTAGGGGTACTCGTCTCCCCTCTGATCCCCCCAAGACACAAAGGGGCCATGCACCCAATACTAGAGAACCGCTAGCACCCAGCTTGCCTTGCAAGGTCAAGCTACCACTCGTTCCCTGAGCTGGGTATCCCAACTCCTACAAGAGAAGTTCAGTCAAGACAAAAATTCAACAGTGTAATGTTACGCATAAAGATGAGATCCATACCCCTCCTCCTCCATCCTTTTTATAGAGTTTTTAAGTAATTAGCTTCCCAAATTCTCATTAAATTCTTTTTTCATTAATTTTAATTAGGAAAAACCTCCCCCATACACATGTCGCCCGATCCCCTAGTTTCACTAGAAAATTACTTTAATTAATTAATTAATTATTCCTATTTCCCTCACCCACCTAAAATCATTCCTAAAATCGCTTCTAGGTGTCCCAAAATTCCCTTACAATTCTTAAATGACTTACACCTTGCTTAATTCCTAGTGGAGTTCATAATTATAAAGTTTCAATGGAAAGATTCCTTACTAAGTTAGACATTCAATTTTTCTTTATGTTTCCCCTTTTTTTTAGGTTTCCCCTTTCTCTTTAAGTTTCCTATTTCTTTTAAGTTTCCCTCTTTTTCCTTTTTAACTAAAAATAAATTTAGCAAGTGTAGATAAATCAACCATTTACCATTTTTCTTCTTTAATTAAAATTAAATTATCAAAAATAGATAAAACAACCATTTCCCTTTTTAAATTTTAATCCTCCATTATAATCTTGACTTTAATAAATAAATTGAATTTCTTACCCCCCCTTCTTGTTACAAGTTTATTCATTATTATTTTTTGACCACATGTTCTACTTAGACACAGGTTTTAAATTTTACTAGGTTGGGCGACATTTTTATTAGGGATTTTTTTTTTTTAAATCTTAGTTATCACATCATTCATTTTAAGGTCAACTAGGTTTATTCACTTACCAGTTAAAATAGCGTCATTCCCTTCAGGACGCACTAAGTTCTCCAAGGGTGCCACTCACTTCTTTCTATTTTTCTTGCACGACGTGCCCTCCAGGACACACTACATGCTCCAAGGGTGCCACTCACCTCTTTTCATTTTCCTTGTGTGAGGTGCTCTTCAGGACACACTACGTTCTCCAAGGGTTCCACTTGCCTCTTGAATGACTTGGTAGACATCAAAAACCCCTGGAGTCAATACTCCTCTAGGTGATATTGTGGGAGACTAAGGGCCTCTAAGGAATAAGGCCCCTGCCTTATTGTGCGCCCCTTAGAGTCATCATGAGAGACTATCGCAGTCCACCCTCATGACATCGTGGGTCTTCTCAAGCTAGGTATTCGTTAACCTACAATTCAAGCCATGATAAGAGTGCTAGTAGGTTGTGGAACGGATGCTCCCATACCTCTCCCTCAAAGTCTCTAGTTGTCGTGCGTCACACCTCTAATCCACATGTGAGTCTGGTCGGAAAGATATCGTTAGCCTGCATCATCAACGAATCATGTCAGCAATAATAATCAATCATCATAACATCTAATCATATCAACAAAAATCAAACCCCAATAGTTCACTCCCTGACTTGATTCAGAGTCCAAGGGGTTTCATCGATGCCTCTTCATCCTCAATGTCCAAAGTCCTGCACACTCAGGAGAACCCATTCAATAACACCTTTCTATGTAAAAATAACCAAAATAACATATCATCATATCCATAATATCTCATAATCATAATCAAATGACCAATAGTATAATAATTCAGATCACTTGCAAGTAAGTGTCCTCAAAGAATAAGTTTGCTCAATGCACATAAGAGCGGGATGTTACAGTTTCTATATATAAGGTGTTTGGCAGGAGATGCAGGGAGACCACTTATTGCATAAAATCCAAACCCTGTCGACCCTGTCACGTTTAAAAAAAAAAAATCAATTTATGGTTATCGGTTCATCGATTTGACTATATTGTACCGGTGCACTTACTAATAAATCGCACCAGAAATGCTGTAACATAATCTTTAAAAACAATTCGTTCATCGATGTGTAATTTTTTTCGCTTGTTTTTTCGTTCATGGTATTTTTTTTTGTTTTCAGTTTTTGTTCTATGCATGGTGCTCTTATTGATACATATCAAACCATTATAATTTAAAATTTTATTTTTTTCCTGTCAGTGCATTTCCTATATCGAACACACCGGTGCATTCATATTATTCAAGCGCATCAAAAACCGTATTTTTTTTAGTTGAAAATTATGTGATTTGTTTATAAAATATATTTAATAGCTTCTGTATTGAATGGTATAGGTTGTGTATTGATAAAACAATGTGTGATAATAGTTCAAGTAACAAAAATTCTGATCGACACAATGATAACACATCCAAAAAAGAAAATAAAAAGACAAGTTCTTTGTAAATTCTATACAAAATTAATATGTTTGAAATATATGTAAGTTTAACTAATATGTAATGGTTAGTGTGTGTCATGCAGAGCCACAAAATGAGGAAGCTCGATAATATTCTTTGTGATCTAAGTGTAGAAGAGCATAAAAGCTTGATGAAAAGATTGCAAAAGGATAAATTAGGTGAATGGAAAAATACTATTCAATATGAGTTATTTTTTGAATTTTCATTAATAATATACTTAAGAATATTAGATAACATGTTTCAAACAATATATTAATTCACATATGATTAATGTTCTATAGGGACCAACAACGAAGGAAGATAATGTCGTCCTAAGAAAAGAAAAATTATAGAAGATGCAAATGATGATGAATTGGTCCTTATTTCATATGGAGTGGTGCTAGAGGTTAATGAAAGAGGGAAAAAATTTTAAAAAAATATGATGGATATAGCGGAACGAACATATAAACGTACTTTCCACTTACAATACAAAAATTAATCCAATGATTCAAAGAACCAAGTTATATCTAAACTACATGAAGCATTTCTATAGCAATGGTCAATGACACCTGTCAGACTTGCAATGGAGAAAACATACAACAACAAAAAAAAATCATTCAAAAAGTAATATTCCTAAAACTTCTTTTCTAGAATATGTAAGTAATATTCCTAAAAATGCTTTTCTAGAATATGTATATATTACTACAAAGAATTCCTCTATTAATCTCAATTTTGTTATATTTAGTTTTCATATAACAATATAAAAATAGTTTATTTTCATGTTACTTTGTTCAGGAAGATTATGAAAATCCCAAAGGATCAATGAGCTGAGATATGAAATATGCCAGTAGGAATATCCAAATAAATGTACAAGTAGATGGTCAAAGAAATGGACATAATTGCATCGCAGGAGGAGCCATCTCAACAACAACATTCTTCAAATGTATGAAATCATTGAATTTTTCTATTGGGTACATATAAATAAATAATTTATCATTAAATATTAATTTTCAAGTATTTTCTTGCAGAAAAGAAAAAAAAAATGGAACACATTCATCACATAAAACATGATGACAAGGAAGAAAAGGGTTGATAGCAAAGTTTGTGAGTAATTGTTATTTCCAATGTCGTTGTGAAATGTTACATCGTTGATTAAATATATGGATGATTAAATATTATAATGAAGAGATGCAAAATCTACTGATATAACAAATTAATCCAAACATCATATCCAAATGCACTACTCAAAATTTAATATATATCAATACTATTATAAGATATATGTCATTTTTTTGATGAACAATGGAATTAAAAAATAACAATAATTGCACTTTCACATGTCGATGTTTATAAAAAGAGAAAATGAACACCGATGCATTTAATGCTAAAAAGCACTGGCGTTGTAATAAAATGTGTACTGATGTTGTAATACAATGAACCAACACTGATCATAATACTATTTTAACAACAACAATTATAATAATAAAAATCGGCCTTCCGATGCGTTTAATTAAAACGACGCACCAATGCTTTTGTATCAGACTTCCACATCGGTGCATTCTAAATTTCATGCAGTGATTGGGTTTGTCTTGTAATTCAACGATGCATGGTATCATAGATTCGACTGGTGCATTCTTATTATTAAAGCATCGATGCTTTATTATTTAGAAGACCATTGGTGCCCCGATATTTTTTTGACTTCCCAGGTGATTTTAGTGAGATGTAAGCACAGATGCTTTAAGTTTGAGAACAGACTGGTGCGTATACACCATGAAGAACACCACTTAGAAAAGCATACGCTAAAACCTCCGGTCGACTATATGTTTTCAGTTATAATGAAGTTTTGTTATAATCTCCATAAAAACATGTGCTACAAAAAACAAACGTTTTAGTGGAGGTTTTTTTGACAATTGTTTCCAATTTTGTAAAACTAAAAAACTCTACTACAAGGTATTTTCCTTGTAGTGTATCAATGTAGTGTATTATTATGAACTCACTAAATGGTTCATGGCATAATATATAAAAAAATGTGTTTTAAGGAGTTATACACACCGGTGCCTATTATTTATATTGAAGCACCAGTGCTATTGTGAAAAGAACCATTCCTTAAATGAAATAATGTACAAATGATTATATTTATCATTTCAAAAATTTACAGTGCATATGTTTAAAATAAACATCATTTCTCTAAATATAATATACAAACGATTTATTTAAATATAAAATATGCATCAATACTTAGTAACAAAAAATAATGCTAACATCTCACCTCGAATATTTAGAATTTCACTACCCTTCGATGCACAGGGAATACAGACACTGGTGCTTACAAATTATACAAGCACTGGTGTGCCATAAAAATATTATGACCTAGTTCATAATATTTATAAGAGTATTGATGTTGCATACAAAAAACAATACAAATAGTGCATACATAAACTCAAAAAGCATAGGTATTGCGTACAAAAAAAAATGTGGAACCAATGCTGCATACAACAAAAAAAGGCAGAACCGGTGTGTAATAATTGTAAGAACATTGATTGTTTTTAGGCTTATGTAAAAACCGATGAAACTTGCGTAAGAGAACACTAGTGCATTTTACCAATACAATCACTGATAAAAAACCTCCACCCGCCCAATTTGTCTTAGTTATTTGAAACATCCACTAAAACCTTCACTTCAAATAATGAAGGTTGTAGCATTTTTTTTTTGAAATTTTTTGCAGATATTGTAACAATGAAAACCTCCATTACGAGGTTTAATCGTTGTATTTGAGGGAGATATGGGGAGAGATCAAGAGAGAAGGTGAAAGAGAGAAAGAGAGAGAGCGGGGAGAAGAGGGAGAGAGCGATAGAGTGGTAAATTCATAGAGAGAGAGAGAGAGAGAGAGAGAGAGAGAGAGAGAGAGAGAGAGATACAGGGAGTCATAGAAAAAAGAGAGAGAAGGGTGGAGAAGAGAGAGGGATGAAGGTGGAGTGAGGGAGGGAGAGAGAGGGAGGGGTAGGGGAGAGAGAGAGGGAAGGAAGGAAAAAGGAATGGATGGAGATAGGGTGTGATGCAAACATGTGATGCCCATAATTTGGAGCCAAAACCTTATAATAGCCTCTCTATTATGACATATAAGTATGTAAGTAAATACATTGGTGATTTTTTTTTGTTTGAAAAAACATTTAGAACAAGTGATTCACTACAATAACATACATCAATTTACACATTCTTATCTCATCCACATCATTATACAGAAATACTAAAAATAACATCAAGTTACTAATATATCGACATATCACATAAGGATAACAAGGATATATATCTTCCCATCCTACCCTGCAAGGTTAGTCCCTCCAAGACACATAATCAACACTCAAGTCCAGGATTCATCCGATTTATTTTGACCATTAAAGTTCTCAGAAATGACCACTGTTCTGAGGAACAAGGAGATATCTAATTTTCCCTTAACCACTATCCTAATATGAATTTCAAGACTAAAATCAGCAGCCATACTCATCATAAAGCCTTAAAGCACAATAGAATAACCTACTATGTTTAAACAATCATTTAAGCAATAATCACTTGTATTGAGAAATAACATTTTATAACACTTATCATGAAGCATAAAAAATATTTCCAATTAACACGCATGCGATGAATCTTGTAACATAAAATACATGAATGTTAAGGAAAATTTATCTTGTTTACCTATCTAATGATCAATGAAACACAATTTTATATAATTCCTCATTCTCAATTGTATAACTGACCATTATCAACTGCTCCACTATCACTATAATTAATAATTATATTTTAATAACCCAATAATGATTGATGAATTTTTTCAACAATAACCCTAGAATAAATAGGTTGCCCAAATATATGGATTCTTAATTCTATAATCAATATGTGACGCCACCGCACTCCTCGGAGCACGATCGCTCACACATGACCTTCTTTCTCCTTGGCCCGAAGAACTCGAATGTTCTTCTAATTCCCTACCAGGAATATTCCTTAAACACAACAACTCTCCAAAGATCTCCCTCAACGGTCAGGAAACCAGAATTCGCGATATCGCGAATTCTGTAGTCACACGCCATATGCCTCACGATTCCCCGAATCCCGATGCGGTTCAATCGCTAACTTTCTCCCCTTTCATCGGATTTCTCCCTATCGGGAAATCTCTACTCGTGATGTCAACAATCTGAATTTCCAAACTCCGAACCCCGATGTGTCGATTCCACGATACACATGTGGATTTGACTTCTTCACCTTCTGTCCTTCTATCGGAAATTTGGAATTCGTGGGATCGCGAATCCTGATGCTAAAGGATTCAGGACATACCTTTTCTCGATCCCCGATAAATCACGCTACCTATCTTCCACTAGCTCTAACTGTGGCCCGCATGACCGCTCCGTCGGAATATCGCACTTCGCGACTTCAAGCTGCAAGTTTCCTATGCTCTTGCAAATCCCGATTCTCCGATCCCCGACTCCTCGGGATCTCCTGACACACATCCCACACGATTGACGGTTCTGAGCCTATCAGGATATCTCTCCTCGTGATACCGAAATATTTGTTGCACCAACTTGGGACTTCACCTCGCGAATCCCCGATATGCGATGTTACGTGCAGATCCGACGGCTCCCTCCGCCTCAGATCGATGGCTCTGCTCCCTCCTGAGCCTCGAACACTCGGGTATCCTCGTCGTAACCTCCCTGCACTTCCGTGAGATCCGACGGCCCACGGGACTTTGTGGAACCTCTGAGAGGATTTTTAACCGTCTGCTCTAACCTGGATGTTTCCTACAAGAAGAACAAATGCTTCCTCCACGAGGACTTGGTCCCTGCTTGCCGACCTACGATGCTTCCTTCAGATTTCCACTAGAAGCTTCCCTGGACTTATCCTCCGGTGAATTCAAAGGCCTATTCTCCCTGAGCTTGTTCTCGACTTCAAGTCCTCAAAAAGAAACTTTGAATGCACCCCTTGAGACAAGTCTTCAACCTCAGCTGAGTGTTGAGATCCTTGACTCTACACACTCCTGCAGCAGCAATCTTTCACTACTTTGCTCAGAATCACAACTCTGAGGCTTTTCCTTGGCCTGCGCACTCCTTACACGACACTGTGCCTAACTACACTTCGAGGAAATGAGAACAAAAGCTACCTCTAAGCGAACCCTTCTGTCAACGCACTCCTTGCGGACTATTCAACTGCACTCCTTGCAGGAATCTTCTGGTTCACTTAGAGAAACAATTGAAACTCATTCTCCAATCCTCTTGGACTTCAATTTCGAAACATGGAATCACATGCACAACAGATACAAAGCAAATGCATAACAAGAAACAAACATTCATGAGCATAACATCAACACACAGAGAATAGACACATAACCATGGATTTGAATCAAAGTTTTCTTCTATTAATTCAATATCTATAAATGGATGTTCTCTACGCAGTTCTCTTCTTGCTCTTCTCTTCTGCTCTTGAATGAATATTTTTTTTACAATGTACAAGTGAGGGTGTCTATATCCGTTTTCCCTCCTTCCATCTAAAACTATCTAATCTAGAAATAAATCCTACCTACCTGCATTAACTAGATTAAATGCCTCCTTATCTACTTCAGACAAGAGCGTATGGCTCGAGGTATGATATAATATACAAAGGCACTTTCATAAATGGTGCATTTATACATTGGCGCTTCATCTTGAATGAAGTTCAAAAAGTTTCGCCTGGCCTTGTCCAGCTGTTCATTGCCTTCCACGCTGGCTCGCTTGTCATGGGCTATGCTCCTTGATGAGTTGGCGATGCTCCTGCATCATACTCCTTGGATTGAAACTTTTCATGGGCTCCTATCCATGAGCTCCTGCACGGTCTGTCCATGCTTTTGCATCTCTGCTTCAGTCTCCCAGCTGGCATCTTCCACTGTATGGTTTTTCCACTTGACCAGATACTCAAAGTATTCTTTCCTCCTGGTCTTCCTTCCCACTCCATTTTCCAGTATGCACTCCATCTGTGGATTTTCTGCAACTGGCATCTGTTTCATCCACTGGATCATTGGTTCCTCATCTCCAGTCTCTGTCTCTCCAGCTCTGTATGGGTATAAATCCGAAACATTAAATATCGGAGATATCCCGATGCCATCCGACAACTCAATCTCATAAGCATTCTCTCCAAATTTCTTTAGGACCTTGCATGGCCCAATTTTCTTCATCTTTATCTTGTTATATGTTCCCCTTGGGAACCTTTCCTTCCTCAAATATGCCAGAACTAGATCACCAACTTTAAACTGAAGTTGTCTCTGATGCTGATATGCTCTGCATATGTACTCCTGATTTGAATCTGTCAGTCGTTGCTTCACCCTGTTGTGAAGTTCTTTTATCGCCTCAACGAATTCTTTTGCACTAGCGCTGCTAGTCGCAGTCTTTTCTTAATCCCTCAGTTCAGAAACTCCTCTCGGTTGTGTGCCATACACAATCTGAAATGGGCTTTTCCCTGTACTTCGATTTACTTAATCATTGTACGCGAACTCTGCCTGTGGTAATATGTTGTCCTAGCTGCTATGGTGTTCCGTCACCAAGCTTCTCAACAAGTCTCCCAGACTTATGTTGACCACCTATGTCTGTCCATCTGTCTGAGGATGGTAAGAAGAACTAAATGCCAAGTTAGTTCCTAGCTTCTTCCATAAGGTCCTCCAAAAATGTCGAATGAATTTCGTATCCCTATCCGATACTATGCTTCTCGGCAATCCATGGAGTCGAATGACCTCCTTGAAAAACAGATTCGCGATGTGAGTCGCATCACTGGTCTTCTGGCATGGAATGAAGTGTGCCATCTTAGAAAACCTATCTACCACCACAAAGATCGAATCAACACCTCTTTGTGTCCTCGGCAATCCTAATACGAAATCCATGCTTATTTCCTCCCATTGCCTTTCTGGTATGGGCAATGGCTGGTAAAGACCTGTATTTTGGTTTCTTCCCTTCGAATGTTGGAAAATCCCGCACCTGTCAACAAACCTTTTGACATCTTCTCGCATGCCTGGCCAAAAATATGACTCTCTCAGCGTTGCGAATGTTTTATCATTACCAAAATGTCCTGCCAATCCACCACTGTGCTTCTCTTTCAACAAGTTCTCTCTCATGGAGCAAATTGGAATACACAGTTGATTGCCTCTAAACAACAATCCCTCCTGGATCATATAATCTATCCAAGGACTTCTGTCTCTGAGAACTGGATTCTCAGCTACTTCATACGCCTCTTCAAAATCTGCATCTCTTGCGTACATGTCCCTCAGATTTTCAAAACCCAATGTTTTGACTCGGAACTCCTGCAGCAACAAACATTTCCTGCTCAAAGCATCAACCACTTTGTTAGCAGTACCTGAAATATGCTTAATCACAAACGTGAAATTCTGCATATACTCTACCCATTTTGCATGTTTCTGATTCAACTTCTCCTGTTGACTCACAAACTGTAATGCATGATTATCACTATACAATACAAATTCTTTTGGGATCAAGTAATGCCTCCACTTCTTCAATGCCTGTATGATAGCATAAAATTCTTTGTCGTACGTGGAGTATTTCAGCTTTGCTTCATCCAACTTCTCACTGAAATATGCAACTGGTCTGTCTTCCTGACTCAAGACTGCTCCTATGGCATATCCGCTCGCATCACATTTCACCTGGAATGTCTTCTTGAAATCCGACAACACCAACACTGGTCGTTCCGTGATCTTCTTCTTCAACAGATTGAATCTCTTCTCAGCCTCTGCTGTCCAATGAAAAGACTTATGTCGCTTCTTTACTATGTCCATCATCGCTGCGCTAATTCCACTGAAATTCCTGATGAATTTTCGGTAGAAACTAGCCAAACCATGGAAACTTCTCACCTCGAAAACATTTCTTGGTGATGGCCAATTCTTGATCACTTCTACCTTACTTGGATCCATTTTCAACTCATTTGTCGATATGACAAACCCAAAATAAATGAGCTATGTCTTCATAAATGAGGATTTCTTCATGTTAATCAATAGCTTCTCCTACTGTATTTTCCTCATCACTATAGCCAAATTCTTCAAGTGTTCAGCCTTGGTCTTACTGAAAATCAGTATATCATCCAGATATACGACGACAAATTTCTCAATGAACTCCTTCAGGACTTCATTCATCAATCTCATGAATGTGTTGGGTGCATTTTTCAAACCAAACGGCATAACCAGCCACTCATACAGTCCTTCGTTGGTTTTGAAGGCTGTCTTCCACTCATCACCTTCCCTCATGTGAATCTGGTGATATCCTCTCTTCAGTTCTATCTTTGAAAAATAATTTTCCCCGCTCAGGAAATCCATCAGATCATCCATTCTCGGCAGTGGAAACCTGTACCTGATGGTAATTTTGTTGATCGCTCTGGAGTCGGTGCACATTCTCCATCCCCCATCCTTCTTTGGACTGAGTACCATTGGAACGAAACACAGACTCAAGCTTTCCCTGACCAATCCTTTGTCCAACAAATCATGTACCTGATTCTTGACCTCCTCATTTTCTTGCGACGTCAACCTATACGCAGCTTTATTTGGAAAACTGGCTCCTGGTATGAGATCAATGTGATGGCTCACACACCTCATCGGTGGCAACAAACGAGGTAATTCGTCCACTATGATATCAACGAGCTCATCCAACAGTTCCTGAATCTCATCTAGCAGATCATCCACTCTTGTGCTAGTCAGAACAATCCTCGGCTTCCTGACCACAAAGAATTGTAGATCTTCCTTATTCTCCATCTCTGTGAGAAGTTCCTTCCCACTCATGAGAAGTATCATGTTGCTTACTTCCGGCTTCACTTCCTTATCCTTTATCGGAAGCAACCTATGTGTCCTCCCATTTTTCTCCAAAGTATATGTTTTCATCCTCCCATCATGAACCACATTTCGGTCATATTGCCATGGTCTACCCAGTAATAAATGACATACATCCATGGGAATAACAACATACATAATCTTATCATTATATCCTCCTATCTTGATGTCAACTAAGCACTGTTTAGTGACACTCACCTAATCTCCCTTCTGTATCCATGAGACTTTGTATGGACTCAGGTGATCAGTTGTCTCCAACTCTAATTTCTCCACCATCTCGGTCGAAACGAGATTATCTGTGCTTCCGCTATCCATGATAACCTTGCATTTCCTATCCTTGGTTTTGCAAGCTGTCCTGAATAGTCTGGTCCTTTGAGATGAACTTTCCTGCACCTCTTTCTCAGGTGTCAAAAGGACTTTTCACATCAGAAGTGATCTTCCGTCTTCTATGTCTTCTGCTTCAGCATCTCGCCTCTGTGCCTCGACGATGTGAGCTTCTCCACCATCTTTATTTTTCTTTGGACACTCAAATGACTTATGCCCATTCTTTCCACATGTAAAGCATGTGATAACTCCACCTCTTCCTCTACCTCTGGTATGAGGAAAAGTATTGCCATCAGCATATCCTCCACTCTACTCTGTATGCTTCCCTCTTTGATCAACCTGTGGCTGTCCTCGCTGTGAGGTTCCACCTCTCTCAACCTTACCCAGAGGTTTCTTCCATTCCTCCTTGGGCTTCTGATATTTCTCCTGGGCAACTGCCTTGCCTCTGGGCTGACTTCTGCCTCTCCCTCGCTGACCTTGCTTACATCTCAGCTTCTCTTCAGCTTTCAGAGCCATCTGATAAGCATCCTCCACCGTCCTGATGGTAACCATGCTTAATTCATCTTGATTGTCATATCTCAGACCATTCAGATATCTAGCAACCTTTTCATCATCGCTCTCCCGATGACCTCCTCTAATGGTCAGTCAATAGAATTCCTCAGTGTATTCTTTCACTGTCATCAATTTTTGTCTCAGGTTCTGCATCCTCCTGAACAGAGTAATTTGATAGTCCCTTGGGATGAATTTTGCTTTCATATTTGCAATCATTCGATCCCAACTTTTAATCTTTTGCTTTCCTTTGCAGCGTCTATCTGCTTGAAGCTCGTCCCACCACAATGTTGCATGTCCCTTCAAACGTGCGACAACATGTCTAACCTTTTTTTCCTCTTCGATATCCTCATAATCGAAGTAGGTGTCAAGAGCTCGGATCCAATCCAGTAGCTCCTCTGCATCCAGGCTTCCTTCATAAGCTAGAATGTCTATCTTCGCCTTCGCACCCATCCTGGCGATAGCTTTAATCAGTCGCTCATTGGCTGCATCTTCGGCTGCAACTTCTCCTTGTTGTTCAGCTTCGACTTCGCCTTTGGAGTCGCTCAGATCTCCAGCATTGGCTGTGCGTCTCTGCGCTGCCTCCATATCTTCTAGTCTTGATTGAAGATCTCTCATTTGCCTTTCCAGTTCCGGATTTCCTGCCGGCCTGCCTCTTCTTCTCACCTCCCTGTCTTCTGGGTCGGGTGACTGTCTTTCTCTTCTGGGCGGCATGGTGAATTCTCTCTCTCTCTCTGCTATATAAAACAAAGAGTCAAATCCCTACTCTGATACCACTCTGACGCCACCGCACTCCTCGGAGCACGATCGCTCACAAAGAACCTTCTTTCTTCTCGCCCCGAAGAAATCGAATGTTCTTCTAATTCCCTACCAGGAATATTCCTTACCCACAACAACTCTCCAAAGATCTCCCTCAATGGTCAGGAAATTGGAATTCGCGATATCGCAAATTCTGTAGTCACACGCCTTATGCCTCACGATTCCCCAAATCCCGATGCGAGTCAATCGCTGACTTTCTCCCCTTTCATCGAAGTTCTCCCTATCGGGAAATCGCTACTTGCGATGTCAACAATCTGAATTTCCAAACTCCGAACCCCGATGTGTCGATTCCCCGATACACGTGTGGATTTGACTTCTCCACCTTCTGTCCTTCTATCGGAAATTCAGAATTCGTAGGATCGCGAATCCTGATGCTAAAGGATTCAGGACTTACCTTTTCCCGATCCCTGATAAAGCACGCCACCTGTCTTCAACTAGCTCTAACTGTGGCTTGCACGACTGCTCCATCGGAATATCACGCTTCGCGACTTCAAGCTGCAAGTTTCCTATGCTCTTGCAAATCCCAATTCTCCGATCCCCGACTCCTCGGGATCTCCTGACACGCGTCCCACACGATCGACGGTTCTGAGCCTATCGAGATATCTCTCCTCACGATACCGCAATATTTGTTGCACCAACTTGGGACTTCACCTCGCGAATCCCCGATATGCGATGTTACGTGAAGATCCGACGACTCCCTCTGCCTCGGATCGATGGCTCTGCTCCCTCCTAAGCCTCGAACACTCGGGTGTCCTCGTTGTAACCTCCTTGCACTTCCGCGAGATTTGACGGCCCACGAGACTTTGCGGAACCTCTAAGAGGATTTTTAACCGTCCGCTCTAACCTGGATGTTTCCTACGAGAAGAAAAAATGATTCCTCCATGAGGACTTGGTCCCTGCTTGCCGACCTACGATGCTTCCTTCAGACTTCCACTAGTAGCTTCCCTTCACTTATCCTACGGTGAATTCAAAGGCCTATTCTCCCTGAGCTTGTTCTCGACTTGAATTCCTCAACAAGAAACTTTGCACGCACCCCTTGCGACAAGTATTCAACCTCGGCTGAGTGTTGAGATCCTTGACTCTGCGCACTCCTGCAGCAACAATGTTTCACTACTTTGCTCAGAATCACAACTCTGAGGCTTTTCCTTGGCCTGCGCACTCCTTGCACGACACTGTGCCTAACTACACTTCGAGGAAATGAGAACAAAAGCTACCTTTAAGCGAACCCTTCTGTCAATGCACTCCTTGCGGACTATTCGACTGCACTCCTTGCAGTAATCTTCTGGTTCACTTAGAGAAACAATTGAAACTCATTCTCCAATCCTCTCAGACTTCAATTTCGAAACATGAAATCACATGCACAACAGATACAAAGAAAATGAATAACAAGAAACAGACATTCATGAGCATAACATCAACACACAAAGAATAGACACATAACCATGGATTTGAATCAAAGTTTTCTTCTATTAATTCAATATCTATACATGGATGTTCTCTACGCAGTTCTCTGCTTGCTCTTGTCTTCTGCTCCTCAATGAATATTTTTTTTACAATGTACAAGTGAGGGTGTCTATATCCGTTTTCCCTCCTTCCATCTAAAACTGTCTAATCTAGAAATAAATCCTACCTACCTACATTAACTAGATTAAATGCCTCCTTATCTACTTCAAACAAGAGCGTATGGCTCGAGGTCTGCTACAATATACAAAGGCGCTTTCATAAATGGTTCATTTATACATTGGCGCTTCAACTTGAATGAAATTCAAAAAGTTTCGACTGGCCTTGTCCAGCTATTCATTGCCTTCCACGCTGGCTCACTTGTCATGGGCGATGCTCCTTGATGAGTTGGCGATGCTCCTGCATCAATATGTAACACCGATTTAAAACCTTTAACAATCAAGGGAAAATTCATGACCCTACTAACTCATTATTTACTTAAACAATCATATGATATGGTCAAATTCTTGCAAGAATAACATTATAAAAATATAACTTAATTCAACAAGTCTTTGAAATCCAAATTAATGCTCATTACTCTTAGTTAATAACTAGATTATTGTAGAGGTCCCCGAGGTGTAGGACAGTCGGTGACAGAGTGTGTTGTTAAGCCACTCCGTGTTGTTAAAGTCACCGGTTCGAAAACTGCGGGGACGAAAAATCCAACCATGTTAAGGGTTGGTGTGGCTCAGGTCGGGTGCGATCCCCGAGTGATTTAGCAGCTTAGATGCCCTTGAATCACGGTTTCTCAAACCACAGGTTAATCCAGCAGCCAGTAGGTCTCGAAAAAATTAACAAACAAAAAAAAAAACTAAATTATTGTAGAGTATCATTAACAAGGAAATCAATGACTTATGAAATATATTCATTAGATTAATTCATTCCTAAAGGTAGCTAATATTAAGAGTATTTATAACAAGTTAAAATTGCACATCTATTGTTAATATGTTTCAATTGTACTACCATTTGTAATTAAATAACAATACTATAATTGTCAACCACCAAAGATAGTCTAGATTTAAACTTCGGTCTCGAAGTGGAGAAATCCTTACTAAGAACAATCAGTCATTAATATAATTCAGATATAAATTCCAATTAATTAACTAAATTTGAGGATGACTGAATAAAAAAACTTTAGAAATTCTAGCTAGGATGATAAAAACTATAGCAAGTGAAGTTTGATAGTTTAGACCATATGTAACCCATTTTTAGGGACAACGATTATTTACAATTTTTAATTTCGTTCTTAAAAGAACTTGACACCCACACTCTAACTAAATGGTAGTTGAAGTCTTTGCATCCTTGACTACAACAAGCGAAGTTGCGGAAGAACAAAAATCAGTGCTAACAATTGTTTAACCATCCAAAGGAGAATAAGAGAATTGATTTATGATTGGTCACACTAGAGCACTTCTTGGTTATCATATGAGCACCAATAGCTATAGACAATAATTACGTCATTTCATTTTTTTTAATTCCCCCTCCCTCAATTATTCATCATTTCCAATCGAGAAAGGAATTTGAAGCGAATAGTTTAAGTTAAGAGTGTAGCATTTAGTAAAAGAAGGGGATCGATTCTAGGAAATATTGAACCCTAAGATTGAATCGCTATTAAAAAATTTCGTTTGGTGCCAAGTAAATTGTAAGCTTTCCCTTTTTTTTTAAAAACATTAATTTTGTTAAAAAAGGAATTAGTTATTTTTTTCTTTCTTGAACTTATTCTCTAGTTATTCACCATGAAAATAAAATGTAGGGTAAACGTCCAACCAAAATGATCTAGACAAAATCCCAAACTTCTTATGCACACTATCGATTCAAGATCAACTGATGAAATAAAACTATGACAACCCTCCTAAAATCAACAGTCTAGGAGATTAATACAAATGGGGCGAATTTTAAATTACTACATTCACGATAATCCTGAGAGATGTAACTATCACACTGAAGGAAGAACGACTACAACAAGCAATGTCCCATGAAAAATTCTGTAATAAAAGGTAAAATAGAGGCAAAAACATTTTACAGTTTAAAGGACCTGTACCAATTTTTTTTCCAATCATTAGATGAGAGGCAAAATAGTAGATACATCAATTCATACATAGCTTAGAATTACCCCAAAGTTTCTCTAGCAATAATTTGTGAAGTTACAGGAATTTCCAATACGCAAAGTCTATTTATGCGTTACTAATTTCACAAATGCTTCCGAGTCTGGTGCATATTTTCACTCTCACATTGTTGACACCACGCGTTGCATTTCCATAAAGATGAACATACCATATATTACAAATTTTCAATTTAAATCTATCGTATCTCAATGCATTCGATATATTTCTTCAACTTAAATATACATAAAATACAAAGATGAATATCATAACCGTGAGTAATATAAATGTGAATTGTTGATGAACCACAATCCAAAATTTTTGCATAGAGTCCATATCTATGGAATTCACCAGTACCTCCCAGCCAACGCTAGGGGTACTCTTCTTCCCCCTTATCTCCTTGAGCCGCAAAGGGGCCACACATTAGAAACCAACAAACTATAGCACCAAAGCTTTCCTCGCAAGGAAGAGCTTCCACTCTTTCTTCAAGCTTGGTATCTCAACTCTCACAAGTAAAACACAATCTACAATAATTTTGGCATCATAACCTTACCAATAATAAGTGAGATCCATTTTCCTTCTACACCATTTGTTTTATAGAAATTTCCTCATTGACACATGTTCTCATGCACAAATAATTAACTTTTTAATTAATTTAATTATGATTATTCACCCACACACTTGTCAGACTCTCCCCAAGTTTTACAAGTAATTACCATTTTATTTTATATAAAAAAATAATTTCTCTTGTATTCCCCAATGTGTTCCTATTTCCGCTCTTAGGTGTCCCTTTGTTCCCCAAAGTTTCATTTAATGAGTGTCTCATAACTAAATCTTAGTTAGAGTTGGATTATGAGTCTTCTTCTAGTTAGATTAGTGGTATTTTGACTCTAGATATCATTCTATCTGTACAACTATTCTCTCTCATTATTATTTCTTCTATTTTAAAAATCCAATTTATTGATTTCATGTACACATGTGCATTTTATCCAATCTTTAGATTTTACTCACTTTTTCCTAGAATTTGATTTATCTCAATTATTTTAATTTTTTTAATTAGTCCCTTAAATCAAATTAGACTTAGGCTTAGACTTTTGTTAGGCTTATAATTAATAATTTACTGTCCAATTAATTATTTTATTTTGACGAGGTCTAATCACTTCAATGTTTTCTAGGCCACCTAGATTTGTTGACTCAAGTTTTTAATTATGCGATGTTCCCTTCAAGACACACCTCTGTGCTCCGAGGGTGCCACTTGCCTTTGACTGGTTTTGTAAGTTTGTCCGATCCTTGGAGTCAACACTCCACTCGGTCAACCTTGTGAGAGACTTAGGGCTTCTAAGGAATAAAGACTCCACCTTATTGTGTGCCCCTTAGAATCTTTGTGAGTGACTGTCTCAGTCCGCCCTCACGACATCGTGGACCACTCAAACTAGGTAATCGTTAACTATATTTCCGACCATGGAGGGAGTTCTAGTAGGATGTGACAGAGATGTTACCACACCTCTCCCTCAAATGTCTAGTTTTTGTGCATGACCCCTCCTTATGTGAGTCGAATTAAAAAGCATCTTCAAGCCTGCATTCATTGACAAAAATGTTGTCAATAATCAATATACATAAATCATACTAAAACCAATCATATGTCACATGTGCATAAAATGAAATACTTAAACAAAATACAATCCACTCCTTGACTCAGTCCGAAGTCCAAGGAAGTTCATTGATGTCATCAACATCCATAACCTGTCATGTGTCTTGCACACTCAGGAAAACTCGTCAATAGCATCTGCCAATATATATACATCAATATAAAAATAAGTCACAACACATCATCATCATCATCATATTTAACCCATATTTGAAACAAAATCATAATATACCATAACCGAATAACTTACATACAAGTGTCCTCAAAGAATATGTCAATATAATTGTGCTCAATAGAGAAGGATGTTACATACACCCCCTCTTGTTTTAAACTTCATCCTGAAGTTTGTACAGTATATAAATGCAAGTAAATAAATGTATCAGACATAAATATACATTTCCAATCTATCAAACAAGTAAGGAAACTATTGACGCATCTCATATGCGTCCTCCCAGGTAGCCGAGTGTGGAATATAGTTGTCCCACTAGACCTTGACCCAATCGACTATTCTACATTGTAGATTTTGAATGCGATTGTCTAGAATGTGGATTGGCTCTACCATGAGAGCACCCTCATCTGACACCTGCAAAGAAATCATGTCAATAACACATGATAGATTGCTAACATAATGTCGTAAAACAGATACATGAAACAAATCATGCATACGCCTCAAAGAATCAGGAAAAGATAGTCTATAAGCCACGGGTCCCTTCTTTTACACAATATAGAAAGGTCCCACAAACCTATGAGAGAGTTTAAAACATTTCCCAAACTTGATCGAACTCTTGTATGGTTTTACCCGTAAGAAAACTTTGTCTCCAACTTCATAACTGCGGTTAACGCGATGCACATCAACATAACTCTTTTACCGATCCGGTGCTTCTTTAATCCTCTGTCTTATTGATTGCATCTATTCTTCCATTTATTGAATCACTTTCGGTCCTACCAGGATCCAATCCTCAAGTCAATCCCAACTCAACGACATTCGACACGGTCGCCCATAAAGAAACTCAAACGGTGTCATGTTAATGGTACTTTGATAGTTGTTGTATGAAAACTCTACGAGTGGAAAGAAATATTCCCAACATTTTTATTGGTCCATTACATACATACGCAACATATCCTCCAAAATCTGGTTCATTCTTTTTGTTTTCCCATTTGTCTCTAGGTGATATCTTGTGCTAAAGTTTAGTTGTGTTCCCAAGGCCTCTTGGAAACTAGTCCAAAATCATCTTGTAAACAACGATCCCTAATTGGATATGATCCTTCTTGGTGCTCCATGTAACCTCAGAATCTAGTTAAAATAAACTCTGGCTATATCTGGTGCTTGATACGTCATACTTACTGGAATAAAGTGTGCACTCTTCGTCAGAGTGTCCATTACCACAAAAATCGAATCATGCCTCCTTGCCATCAGTGACAATCTAATGATAAAGTCCATCAAAATGATCTCCCATTTTGATTCTGGAATAGAGTGTGGCAGTATTAATCTTTCCGAATGTATATGTTCATCCTTCACTTGTTGACATTCTAGACATCTCTCCACACACCTAACTGTGTTTTCTTTCGTTCCCTTCCAGAAGAATAATCCTTAAGGTATGCATTAATCTTTGTGACAACCGAATGATCCATATACATTTCTTAATGTGATTCACTCAATATCAAACTTATTAATTCATCGTTAGGAGGTATTCAAATTGTTTCATTAAATATCAACAACCCATCACTGTTTAATGAATAACCTTCATAATTCGACACCATCATGGTATCTTGTCCAATACTATTCTTAACGTCCTTGTACCAATCGTCGTCAATCTATAAGGATAGAATATTTTCTCTAAGATTGTTATTTATAGGTATTACCGAGAGTATGCGTGGTCTCAGACTCAATGCATCTACTACTTTGTTCACCATTCCTTTAATGTAATAAATCTCAAAGTCGTATTCGCTAAGTAATTTTGACCAATGCCTCTGTCGCGTGTTTAAGTCACTCTGCGCAAATATATGTTGCAATCCACAATGATCTGTCTTTAATTTGAATTTCCATCTAATTAGATAATGCCTCCAAACTCTCAAGGAATATACAATTTCTAATAACTCCAAGTCATGCATTGTGTAGTTCTGTTAATTCTTTCTCATTTTTCTTGAAATGTAAGCGATCACTCGACCATCTTGCATCACAACTTCGCCTAAACCTTTCTTGGATGTGTCCATGCATACCAATAATTCCTTGTCCGTGTCAGGGAATTTCAGTATTGGTGCTATTATCAACATCTCTTTAAGATTTTGAAATACTTCAAAGCATTTCTCTATCCAAACAAACTTCTGTTTTTTCTTTTGCAATTCTGTGATCGGATTTGCTATCTTTGAAAAACCTTTGACGAATCGTCAGTAATATCCTACTAAACCCATAAAGCTACATAGTTCTTGTATGTTTTTCGGTGCTTTCCATTCCATAATAGCCTTAACTTTTGCTATATCCACAACAATATCTTCACCAGATATGATATGTCCCAAGTAATGAATCTTTGATTGGTAAAAATAAAATTTCGATAGCTTCACATACAATTTGTTTTCTCATAGACACTGGAGGACCAATATTAAGTGTTCATCATGCTCTTATTTCATTCGATAATAAATCAATATGTCCTGAATAAATACTAGAAAAAACTTGTCCAAGTATTCGCAGAACACACCATTCATCAAACTCATGAACACCCCTGGGCTGTTCGTCAATACAAATGGTAAACCTGTAAACTCTTAGTGTCTAAATCTTGTCCTAAAAACAATATTAGGGATATATTCTTCCTTAATCTGTAATTAGTGATATCCTGATCTCAAATCAATATTCGAAAACACCATCGCTCCCTTCATCTGGTCAAACAAATCATCTAATATTGGAAACAAATATTGGTTCTTGATCATCGGTTTGTTCAATTGACAATAGTCAATACAAATTCTCCACGATCCATCCTTATTTCTCACGAAAATAATTGGCACAACCCACGAATATATGCTTGGACGTATAACTCCCAACTATAACAATTCCTTCAATTGCATTTTTAGTTCCTGTAATTCAAGCATTGACATCCAATATGGAATTCTCGTTATTGGTTCAGTTTCATGCTTCAAGTCTATTGAAAACAACAACAATATTTCAAGAAGTAAACCTAGTAACTCTTCTGGAAACACATCGACAAACTCTTATACTACACGAAGGTTTTCTAATCCTTCTTCCTCACCCTTTTCATTTAGCGCTAATATTGCATAAAGTTTGCATCCCTTGTGCATAATATTTTGTAGCTATAGGGAAGAAATAAATCTCAAGGACATTCCCTTGTTTCTTCGTACAATTACTCTATTCTGCCCCAAATCATCTGTCAAAATTAACCGTTTCGTCTTACAATTAAGTATCATATCATGCGATTCTAACGAATCCATGCCTATCACTATGTCATAAGATCCTAATATCATGACATAAATATCTACCTTCATTACAAAATCTCCCAAGTTAATGCTACAATTTGTGACCTTTCCTCCAACTTTTTGTTTGGCACTCGATGTCATTTCTATGTATTTGAACTTGTCCTGCTCGACTTCCTTTACCTTAATTCTCTTTAGTGTTTTACTAGAGATAAATCTCTCTGTAGCACATGGATATATCAAAATACTAAAATTTTGGTCGACGATTTTACCTGACGTCTCGAGCACAGTGGACTGGTGCTTAGCCTAACGGTTGTTCACCACTGCATGTATCTCGTGGGCCTTGTCGAAAACTCCAACTGTAGTGGGTCCTATTGATCCAACCACTCTTGCCTTCTCAATCAGACATTCTTTCTAGTAATGTGGCTCTCCACATGTCAAACATCGAGTCTTCGGTCCAATACTCCTGGTATCTGAAGTAGAAACTATTGGCCTAATAGTCTGTGATCCTGGTTTGTTATGTTGAATAGGCCTAAATTGTTGCTACTGTTGTGAACAATGTTGTTTTTGTTGCTGTGGTCCTTTATAAGGATTCCTCTGCTGAGGAGTCTGTCATCACAGTATCTTGAACATAGGTCCTTTGGGCATATCTTGATGCCCTGAACTCTATATGGATGGTGTTTAATGCTTCTACTCTCTTGATGTCATCTATCTAGTCGATCTAGAAGGATTCTTTCCATGAATCCCACTGTTCATATCTTCCTCAACTATGAGGGACTTCTAAACTATGTTGTGCAATGTCTGAGGCATTAGAATCCTCACCTTCACATGAATGTTGAAGTTAAGTCCGGAAACAAACTTGTTGACCTTTAACTTATCCGTGTTCAGATGTAGAGCATACCAACCTAGCCTCATACTCTGGTACCATACCACTACCCTCTCATAAGGAATTGAACTCATTCAGTTGACGCTCAATGAATTCGTCGGACAAATACCTCTCCCAAAATCATTCCTCAAACAATTCCCATGACACATCTTCCACGACCATGTTTAGTTAAGGTAGGAGTGTCTTCCACCAAAGTAGAGAACTCCCTTTCAGCTGAAATACCATGATGCAAACTTTCATGTTAGAGGTGTAATCACGAAGTGCGAAGCACACTGCCATGTTCTCCAACCATGCCTTGACGGCTAAGCCATCTGTGGCACCCCAGAAATTGGGAAACTTCACCTTCTTGAGTTCTTTGTGTATGCTAATATACTAGATGGAGCGCATTGTGAACCCTCATTAGGTAAAGATGCTCTGCCCTAATCTCAATCCACATGGTTAATCAATGCCTTTGACATCCTCCGGAAGGATATCATCATACCTACCACATCTCCTACAACAACTTGTTTCTTCTCAGTAGTCTACTCTTCTCCTAGGGGGTTAGACCCCTCAAGCATGGATACTATTGGAGGTTTCACACCTCTTCCTCCAACACCATGTCGTCTACTTCCCCTACGTCCTCTAACCATGATTACCTGTATATCCAATTTAAAAATTTAATTAGCGATATAAAATTAATCATTTAGTTAACACAAGGGAAGGCGTAAAAGTCCAATGTCATAGGGTTGAACCCACTCTGATACCATATGTAACGACTCCTTCGTTACGACATATAAAAATACAATGGTGAATGTTTTTTTTTTAAACAATAGTTAGAACAAGTGATTCACGAGAACAACATACATCAATTTACACATTCTTATCTCATCCACATCACTATACAACAATAATAAAAATAACATCAAGTTAGTAATAGATCAACATATCACATGAGGATAATAAGGATGTCTGTCTACCCATCCTACACTCCAAGCTTAGGACCTCCAAGACACGTAATCAACGCTCAAGTCCAGGATTCATTCGATTGATTTTGACCATTAAATGTCTGAGGACTAACGACTATTCTGAGGAACAAGGAGATATCTAATTCCCTTAACCACTATCCTAATATGAATTTCAAGACTAAAATAAATGACCACACTCATCATAAAGCCTTCAAGCACAATAAGATAACCTACTATGTTTAAACAATCATTTAAGAAATAATCACGTGTATTGAGATAAAACATTTTATAACACTTATCATGAAGCATAACAAGAATTTCCAATTAACATGCATGCAATGAATCCTGTAACATAAGATACATGAAGGTTAAGGACAAATTATCTCGTTTACCCATCTAATGATTAATGAAACAAAATCTTGTACAATTCCTCATTCTCAATTGTATAATTGACCATTATCAACTCCTCCACTATCACTATAATTAAGAATTCTATTTTAATAACCCAATAATGATTGATGAATTTTGTCAACAATAACCCTAGAATAAATAGCTTACCCAAATATATGGATTCTCAATTCTATAATCAATATGTAACACGGATTTAAAACCTTTAACAATCAAGGGAAAATTCATCACCCGACTAACTCATTATTTACTTAAATAATCATATGATATGGTCAAATTCTTGCAAGAATAATATTATAAAAATATAACTTAATTCAACAATGATTTGAAATATGACTTAATTCTCATTACTTTTAGTTAATAACTAGATTATTGCAAAGTATCATTAACAAGGAAATCAACAACTTGAAAGATATTCATTAGCTTAATTCATTCCTAAAGGTAGCTAATATTAAGAGTACTCATAGTAACAAGTTAAAATTGCACATCCATTGTTAATAGGTTTCAACTGTATTACCATTTGTAATTAAATAACAATACTATAACTATCAACCACCAAAGATTGTCTAGATTTAAACTTCAGACTAGAAGTGGAGAAATCCTTACTAAGAAAAACCAATCATTAATATAATTAAGATATGAATTCCAATTAATTTACTAAATTTGAGGATGACTCAATAAAGAAACTTCGAAATTCTAGCTAGGACGATAAAAACTATAGCAAGTGAAGTTTGATGGCTTAGACATTATGGTAATTGAAGTCTTTGCATCCTTGACTACAACAAGCTAAGTTGAGGAAGAACAAAAAGCATTGTTAACAATTGTTTAACCATCCAAAGGAGAATAAGAGAATTGATTTATGATTGGTCACACTAGAGCACTTCTTGGTTAGCGTCTGAGCACCAATGGCTATAAACAATAATTACATCATTTCATTTTTTTTTTATTCTCCCTCCCTCAATTATTCATCAGTTCCAATCCAGAAAGAAATTTGAAGCGAATAGTTTAAGTTAAGAGTGTAACGTTCAGTAAAAGAAGGGGATCTATCCTAGGAAATATTTAACCTTAAGATGGAATCGCTCTTAAAAAATTTCGTTTGCTGTTAAGTAAATTGTAAGCTTTCCCTTTTTTTAAAAAAAAATATTAATTTCGTTACAGAAAAGAATTAGGTTTTTTTTTTTGCTTGAACTTACGCTCTGGTTAATCACCAAGAAAATAAAATGTAGGGTAAACGACCAACCAACATGATCAGGACAAAATCCCAAACGGCTTATGCACACTAATCGATTTAAGATCGACTCGTGAAATAAAACTATGACAACCCTCTTAAAATCAACAGTCCAGGAGATTAATATAAAGGGGGAGAATTTTAAATTTTATCGCGTTAAAGGAAAGAATAGATAAGGACGAGACCAAGATCTCTTTTACAAGGTTTCTTTGGTTGATTTTTATAGTAAATAATTTAAAATTTTCCATCTTGTTTACTTACGCGACATAGTCAAAAGAAAATCCCTTGGGTGATATATTCTTACCACTCCTTGAAAAATCCCCTTTCATGGCTAAAATAAATTCTAAAATACGCGTCCCTTCTGAAGAAAGGGTAACGATTCTTCCTTAAATAGTGAAACTCTAAAATCCAATTCAGTTTTATCCCTTGTGGAACGATGTTTACATTCGAAAGTCACTACCGAGACCAAGTCTCAAGTCGACCATGCAACCACTGGAAGAACGCCAACAAGGAGAGTCCACGGGTCAATTGACTTGTACTTAGGGATAGACATCACATGCAGTCCATCTCAAGGGCACAATACTTAGCCACCATCGATGATGCGCTACTACAAATACTTTATTTATGTGTTACTAATTTCACAAATGCTTCTGGGTCTGGTGCATATTTCGACTCTCACAATGTTGACACCATGAGTTGCATTTCCATAAAAATGAACATTTCATATATTACAAATTTTCAATTTAAATATGTTGTATCTCAATGTATTCGATATATTGCTTCAACTTAAATATACATAAAATACAAAGATGAATATCGTAACAAAGAGTAATATAAATGTGAATTGTTGATGAACCACAATCCAAAAATTTTGCATAAAGTCCATGCCTTTACTTTTCAATGTAAAGACTTCACTGGTACCTCCTAACCAATATTAGGGGTACTTTTCTTCCCCTTAACCCCCGAGCTGCAAAGGGGCCACCCACAAGAAACCAACAAACTATAGCTCCAAGGCTTTCCTCGCAAGGAAGAGATTCCACTCTGTCTTCAAGATTGGTATCCCAACTCTCACAAGTAAAACACAATCTACAATCATTTTGGTAGCATAACCTTACCAAGAATAAGTGAGATCCATTTTCCTTCTACACCATTTGTTTTATAGCAATTTCCTCATTAACACATGTCCTCATGCACAAATAATTAACTTTTTAATAAATTTAATTAGGATTATTCACCCACACACTTGTCACACTCTCCCCAAGTTTCACAAGTAATTACCATTTTATTTTATTTAAAGAGTCAATTTCCCTCACATTCCCTAATGTGTTCTTATTTTCGCTCTTAGGTGTCCCTGTGTTCCCCAAATTTTCATTTAATGAGTGTCTCCTAACTAGATCTTAATTAGAGTTGGATTACGAGTCTTATTCTAGTTAGACTAGTCGTAGCTTGAATCTAGATACCATTCTATGTGTACACCTATTCTCTCTTATTATCATTTCTTCTATTTTAAAAATCCAATTTATTAATTTCATGTACACATGTGCATTTTATCCAATCTTTAGATTTTACTCACTTTTTACTGGAATTTGATTTATATCAATTCTTTTAATTTATGTAATACTTTTAATTAGTCCCTTTAAAAACTTAGAATTAGGGTTAGACTTTTGTTAGGATTATAATTAATAATTTACTGTTCAATTAATTATTTTATTCTAACAAGATCTAATCACTTCAATGTTTTGTAGGCCAACTAGATTTGTTGACTCAAGTTTTTAATTACACGAAGTGCCCTTCAAGATGCACCTCTATGCTCCAAGGGTGCCACTTGCCTTTGGCTGGTTTTGGAAGTATGTCCGACCCTTGGAGTCAACACTCCACTCGGTTGATCTTGTGAGAGACTAAGGGATTCTAAGGAATATGTACTCCACCTTATTGTGTGCCCCTTATAATCTTCATGAGTGACTGTCTCAGTCCATCCTCATGACATCGTGGACCACTCAAACTAGGTAATAGTTAACCTACAGTTTTGGCCACAACGAAAGTGCTAGTAGGCTCGGAGAGGGATGTTGCCACACCTCTCCCTCAAATGTATGGTTTCTTTTCATGGCCCCTCTACTCTTTATGTGAGTCATATTAGCAAGCATCGTCAAGACTACATCTACTGAAAAAAACACTGTCAATAATAAATATGCGTAAATCATACTTAACTCAATAATATGTCACATGTGCATAAAATGAAATACTTAAACAAAATACAATCCACTCCATGGCTCAGTTTAGAGTCAAAGGAAGTTCATTGATGCCATCAACATCCATAACCTATCATGTTCCCTACACACTCAGGAAAAATCATCAATAACATCTGCCAATATATATACATCAATGTAAAAATTAGTCACAACACATCATCATCATATATAACCCATAATCGAAATGAAATCATAATATACCATAAATGGATCACTTGCACGCAAGTGTCCACAAAGAATATGTTAATAAAAATGTGCTCAGTAGAGTGGGAAGTTACAAACCTTTTGGTCTCTAGATCTCTCATAGGATCCAAATTGGCTCTCGGATCCTCCTACTGGATCCTCTTTAATTCACACACAGATCCCTTAAATTCCATTACATGCTCAACAAAAGACCTGTTGGGCGCTAAAACTAAGCCCCTTTCTTATTTGAATTAAACCATAGGAGATATCCCCTTTTACCCAAACAAAATGGTCATATGGCCCTGGGATAGAACCTGACGCTTAGTTGAAAGGTACTATTCAGATCTCCGAGACTTTGGCACTCCAGAGGATTCACCGAAACACAACAAGCCAATCCACCTAGATTGTTTACCAATTAAACTCGGTTACAGAGTGGCTTGACCGATGGGTGTAGGTCCTCACCCTATCCTTCCACTTTTCCTGTCCTTTACATGCCTAGATTTGATGATTAGTGGGGATTCACCTCCCTCCTATTGATCTACAGTCGATGTTTACCCCAGAGCTCTAGGCTTCAAGGCTTTCTCCTCATGACAAATTCAACGACCAAACTTACACATATCGTCGAATCACTAAACCATCTAAGGGATCGAAGATCAATGGTCCATGCTCATCTCTGATCAATGACTGATATTGTCTCTAGGATTTGGAGCTTCGGGAGTTCCTTCTCCAAACAACTTGATGACTCATCTGGAGTGTCGAATCATCAAATCGTTGAAGAGTGAAGGGTTGAAATATCAATGAATCACACTTCCCTTCTTGATCTACTAATGTTATCTAATCCAAGACTTCAGACTTTGGAGTTCCTCCGCTTCAACAACAACAACTAAATTATCCCAGACAACCAAAGTGTCGAATGTCGAAGGCTCCCAGATATAATGTCTCTCATTCTCCTCATCCCAGATTGAAGAATGGGAGTTTTTCCTCCTTTTCTCTGTGCTCTTGTTTCAACGGGATTAATCCAATGACCAAGATCTATTTACACAGCTAATCCAATGATTGTTGTGGCTCCTTCTTCTTTTCCATTTCCGCTTCCATTCAATACGGGATTTTATTTACGGTTTCAAAGGCTTGGCCTTTGATATATTCCTGCAGGGCCGAATCCTTGGCCTCTGCTTGCTTCCATGAACCTCTATCCCTATTGAGCTTTGGCACTTGATAACAATTTATCTTGTGCACTCCTTGCACTTAGGTTGCTATCCTTCCCGAGATTATGATTTTCTTTGAACTTTAAGGAGCTTGTCCCTTCTCTCCTTCTGAAAATTCCTTCCCCCGACTTCTTCTATGAAACTTAACATGATGCCTCCCTCCTAAGATTATGAAAACAATTAAAGTGTTGCTTCAGTTCCCTTCTGGAAATTTGTGCTCTTCCTCCTGAGCTTTACCAACACTTTAAAAAAGTGTTGGCTTTGTGCACTCCTTACATTTTATTTCCTTTAATCTTTTACACTACTATGAGTGTAGGAACACTCCTCACGCTCGATCTGTGTAAACTTGCACTATCCCTTCTGAGCTTAACTAGTTTTGGTGTGACCACATGGAACGCTCCTCTTGAACCCGAAACTGCGTTATTGTGCACACCTTGCGATGGTTTCTTTGAGTTCTCAATAAATATCGTGTGAACTCCTTGCACAACCTTGAGAGACCAGAACACTCAGAAAATCCATGCCAAAATATAATTCTATCTATTCCTGGAAAGGGAACATAATTGCACTCATGGAATTCACATAAATTTAGTAAACATTCAGAAAAAAACAATCATTCACATAAATAACACACACAAGGATTTATATGTAGGGAAATCTACTTTTCTATTAAATATGAATGCCTTTACAATGTTTACAATGTTTTCAAGACTCAAATGCAATAGAGTCTCATCTCTTCTCCTCTCCTCCTCTTTCTCTAGAAATCTCCTAATCTATCTAGAGATTTTTTTGATAATTATCCCCCTCCTCAATACATTGATCCTCATACAAAACAGGTGCTTCTCTATCCTTCCTCACCTAATGGCATTAAAGTTCATTCAATTGACAATTGATCTGGTTCATATCTAGATCCCCTAAGATCTAGGATCTATTACAACCATTAAAGGAAATTACATTATCATTGTACAAATACAATGGATCTTCCCTCCTCGAGACTTACAATATTAATTACATTAAATTTGGGATTTTAAAACAAAATGATAGGGATGTGCCTCTCTCTCATTGGGACCTACTCCATCCCTCATGCGTTGTTGCATTGACAGCTAACTATGCTGCAGAGTGGGAACGATGCTCTTGCATCAGACTCCTTTGTTGAAAAAATCATGAGCTCCTTCTCATGGCTCCTCTGTTGTTATTTTTGAGATCCTCCAGGGTCCGAAATTTGATTATAGAGTTGTCCACTTTCTCCTCTATCTTGTTGTTTTTGTTGTTGCTACTATCCTTCTACTGCTGTAGGCTCTCCTACTAGTTTCCAAATTGATGCAGTAAAGGTACGCGCACACCCCGCAAGGTCTCTGCACGCACCTCTTGCTCTCAGGATCACTCACAATTCAGCTTTTGAGCCGAAGCGGCTCCTTTGATTCCTACTAGAATCACTGTGAAAATCCCAATCCACATGCCTTATCTTCACTTTCTCGTCCCCTGCACTGGACCGTGACCAATTTCCCCACAGGAAACTGTTTATCGAGCTTCAGGGTTTCGTGCTTCCCGCTGTCACAAACCTCTATCCTCGTGAATCCCCGATCTCTAATTGCCGATGCGCACTTCTACTGCCTTAGCCCCTCCTGACTAGGCCCTGGCCCATGTGACCATCTTCCATAAGAACACAGTCTTAGGTTCCTATCAGGGTTTCGAGGTTTTCGATGTCGCGATGCACACACCCTTTGGATTCACGATCCTTCGATTCCCGATGCGCCTTAACTTCACGCAAGCCCTCCTGGCTCAGCCCCTGGTCCACGTGACCATCACCCCATGACCTCAATCTTACCCTTGTCAAGGTTTCAGGGTTTGCGATGCCAAAATGCATACGCCTATGGGATTCCTGACTCCTCGAATCCCGATCCTCCGTCGTGCTGACAGCTGGCCCTCACGACGCACTGTCCTTCTCCTCTATGGTTCTGACAGCTGGCTCCCACTCAATGGAGCTTTCCCTTCTCCGGATCCACTAACAGCCGTCCCCCACTGATCGAGGTTTCGCGTTTAGGGATTTTAAGTTGCATAAGCACCTTGTGCACGGGATCTCCGATATCCCGATACCCGATATTGGATGCCACCTGTCCACTCGCTGTTTCCTATGGTCCCACCACGCGGTTCTCTACCTATCGGGAAATCGCGTTTCGCGATATCGTGATTTTCGTTGCAATGTTTTCCTCGACCCTAGGACTCCCGATATCCCGATTGCCGATGCCTCGATGGCTCCACCTCCCGTCGGTACTTTTGCCGATGACGCTCGATTGCTGCCACGCGTCCTAGGAATGGACGGTCCTGATCCAATCGCTATTTCAAGACTTTTGATGTTTCGATTCTGACGACCTAAAGAGTTTCGATTCCCCGATGGTCGATATCCCGATGATAACTCCTCTCGTCGAGATTTCTCCTCCTATCCACAAGTTAATGTCCTCGCAGCTTCCGCAGATCTGATGACTGTCGGGACTATGATCTAAGATCTGAAGGCTCAGAACATTTCTCCTGTGCGCTTCTCCTGAGCTCCTCCTGGACATGAAAACCAACGGTCTAGATCTTTTCTCTAGCCGATCCGACGACAATCGTGCTCTCACCTGAGCTTCCTGTGCGCTTTCCTCCTGCCTTGGGACAATTTCCAAGGTGTCAAAGGCCTCGACCTTTGCTTTTCTTCTCTTTGAGCTCCACGACCTTGAGCTTTGCCAATACGTGTGAAAACGATGTCCCTCCTGAGCTTTTATAAGCTCCGAATTCCTCCAGCGAGTTCTCCAATCTCTCCACTCCTTGCGCTTCGACCCTGTGCGTGAAAGCACTCTCTCTCCTGAGCTTTTGCAACCACTCAGACCCCTAAGGGATTTGGTCCTTCTTCTCCCTCAGATGGAGAAATTGATGCCTTCTTGGTTGTCCTGTCGCTCAAGCAACCTCCTGCTGAGCCTCTCTCTGGGTGTTCAGCAACCCAGTGAAGATCCTTCGGTGGACTCTTCCTTCAAATGGTAGAACTCAAGAGAGTTCTCTTCTCTTTTGTCGGTGCCTGTATGCACACTTCCTCGATGCCCTCCTAGTGGAGTTTCCTCTCCCAGAACATCCAACGGTTCTGTCTCCTTCCTGTGCACCTATGCACTTGCTCGATGCCCACCTGGCAGAGCTCCCATAGAATCCTCAATTATTCTGGTTTTCCTCGAACCCACAACAGAGTCCTTCCTCTGTGCACATCTATACACACGCTCAATGCCCACTTGGCAGAGCTCCACAGAACTCCTCAGAGATTCTGTCTTCTATCTTTAAACTCTCACAGAGTCCTCCCTTCCATGCACTACAGCGCATACGCTCAATGCCCACTTGGCAAAGCTCTACATAATTCACAGCAGAATTTTGTCTGCAACTGTGTTTCTCATACACAACCTTGCCTCCAAGGTGTTCAACAACCTTGAGGCCTTCTTCCCAAGTTGTTGATTTCAGTTCCTGTGCCCACCTGACACGTCTTTTTCTAACTCTGCAGAGTTCAGAAGTGCATCCTCTGTGCACTAGCATTCAAATTCCGCAGTAGTCTGTCATACCCTCATGGCATGAAGCCTCAAAGAACCTCTCAAACCTGAAATCAAACACTCCTGTAAATGTAAACATAACATACACTCACAACATATAAAAGAACACACCGAGGCATCCATACAACACAGAACTCATGCTGGAAAAACTGCTTCTGATTATATTAAAATGGAAAATGCCTATATTTACAAAGGTGTTCTCGAGCCCTCTCTGGCTCTTCTCTTCTCTGCTCTACATGCAGATCCTAACACAACTTACACTACTCCAAATGAGATATGAAAATATCTTTTTCCTGAGGGGCTCATCGAGCGCTTTCCTCCAGGTCTACCTACTCTATTAAATTACATTCAATGGCTGTCTAGTCCAGCATCTGGAACTAGATCTCAGCTGATCTAGCATTAAATCCAATCTACCTAACGCCTTCTCAAAGGCACGGCTTCTATGGCTCACCAGCCTAAGCATTTAATTTACATTCATTACAAATATTAAATGAGGTTGCGCCTCCCTTTCATCCTTGAATGCATGCACGCTGACGTGGCTGGCTGGTTGGCTGGCTGATGTGGAGAGATGCTCCTACATCACAAATATTATATTGCAGGACTCCATTAATTTTTCCATTGCAGTCTCTTCTTGTGTCATCTTTGTTCTGCTGATTGTTCTCCTTTATTAATCTCAACATCAACTTCCTTATCTCCTCTATCTCCATGTCCATCTTATCCATGGGCTAGTTCCTCTCCTGCAATTTGCTCTGTTGTTTTTGCATCTCCTCTTCTTTATAAATCTTCAACTTGACTTGTTGGATAAGCCTCCTCTGGTTAATTATATTCTCCTCCAGAGATTCAAGCTCCTTTCATAGATCAACACAATCCATTCTATCTTCTCTCTCTTCTACTGCATAATCCAATTCTGCAATTATCTTTTGTTCTTCTCCCTAGTTGCAATCCATGAGCATTTTCCTTGAATTTTATTCTTCTCTCCTCCTCCTTCCTTTTGAAATGACAGGATCTATTGGCTTTCTTTCAGCTTCCTTACAAGAAACATCTTCATTTTCCTTTCCTCCTAGGTTCTTTCCAAGAGATACTCTTATCTCCCCTACCTTCAAAACATGGTTATAGTCTTTTCTTCCCTTCAAATTTTGGGAAGATGTCTCTCCTTCTTCCTCCTCTTTCATCTCTTGAGCATATTTCAGTGTCCTCCCCTTCTCCTTTTCCTTGACATTCTCTATTGTCTGTCCTTCTTCTTCTACACCAACAATCACACATAAATTGTTAGTTTTAAAAACATTTGGCCCTATGGCCTCTTCCTTGGATGCCTCCTGCATCACCTCCTCATGTGAAACACATGCAATTGCCTCTACTAGGATTCTTGGTAGAGATATGATTATTCTCCCAATGATGAGAATGAACCTTTGATCCTCCTCCTTGAGAGTTGAAGTATTAAACTTGTTATCATCTTCATTCATGTGGCTTACAACTCCACATGAATCTTCATGATCATGAATATTCTATCCTTCCTCTTCCTCATATTCTATCAACACTCCTTGCTGAATTGAACTCTCCTCTGAGTTCCCGAGACTCTCATACAGTCTCATCTTCTCTTTTCCTTTCTTCTCTCTTATAATTTTATGAAATCTTCAACTGATCTCTCATCAACATCAAGGATTTTTCCATCCTCGGGTTTGCATATCTGAACCATTTTATCCTCTGAATCCTTGATACTTTCTACTTACCTCAACCACCTCCTCAACAACTATTTTTTCCTCCTTCTAATCAATTGTTGGATAGGGCACTTCACCTTCTTCTTCATGGGCCATTCTCTAGCTCTCTTTCTCTCCTTGCTACATTCTCTGCTATTTCAACATCAATCTGTCAAGATCCTCTCTATTATCCTTGAGATCTTTATCCATATCCTCTCTTCTCATCTTGTTGTGTCTTCCTCTTGAGCCTTGTCTATGGATTTCAATATCCATTTCTTCTCCCCTTTCTCTGTGATATACCAAGCCTCTCCTCGCTTATCCTCTTGGTTCACTCCACTGGAACCCTGAGATTTTACACTCCTGCTGAGTGTAGGTACACACCTTGTGATCACTCCTTCTTCTAAGCACTCCTTGATATTTGGTTGTTGCACTCCAACTACTCACTTTAATAGCTCCACAGGCTCTTTTCTACTCTAAGAATGAAATTGATTCTTTTCTTCAGCCCACCTGGCTATTTACTTGCCTTATACACACCTTCAAACAATTCTTAGAGAGCATTGGTACTTTGTTTCTCCTCCCCTTTTCCTGTTGTCTATAGACAAAATATCTCTATGATACCACCTGGTGTAAAATCGCGATGCCCAAAGGCTGGAATTATGACCGCTCGATCTCTAGATATCTCACAGGAGCTAAATTGGCTCTCGGATCCTCCTACTGGATCCTTTATAATGCACACACAGGTCCCTTAACTTTCATTGCATGATCAACAAAAGGCCCCCTGGGTGCTTAAACTAAGCCCCTTTATTATTTGACTTAAACATAGGTGTTATCCCCTTTTCCCAAAATAGAATGGGCATATGACCTTGAGCTAGAATCAAGCGCTTATCTGAAAAACACTATTCAGAGCTCTGACACTACGACGCTCTGGAGGATTCACCAAAACACAACATGCCAATCCACTTGGAGTGTTTACCGGTTGAAATCAGTCATAGAGTGACTTAACCGGATGGTGTAGGTCCTCACCCTATCCTTCCACTTTTCCCATCCTTTACACGCCCAAATATGACAGTTGGCAAGGATTCTCCTCCCTCCTCTTGATCTACGATCGACGTTTACCTAGATGCTCTAGGATTCGAGGCTTTCTCCTCCTCATGAATTCAATGATCAAACTTACATGGATCATTGAATCACTAAACCTCCAAAGCCCTCGAAGATCAATGATTCGTGCTCCACTCTGATCAATGGCTGAGATTGGTTCTGGGGTTCAGAACTTTGGGACTTCTTGCTCCAAAAAACATGACGACTCACCTGGAGTGCCGAATTTATGAACCTCCAAAGAGTGAAGGGTTCAAAGATCGATGACTCACACTTCCCTTCTTTATATATGGATGTGATCTAATCCAAGAATTCGAATTTTGGAGTTCCTCCGCTCCAACAACAACAACTGAATTCTCCCAGATAGTTGAAGTGTCGAATGCTAAAGGCTCCCAAATCTAACAACTCTTTATTGGGTATGTGTTATATTATTTGCACTACTAGCATTAGTTTATTCTATGTTTCACTGGGTGTGCAGGGGGGCGATAGTTCTAGGGCATTGTCCCCAAGAATTTTTTTTCCTTGGGGAATGTGTCTCATTTTTGCCTAGTTTTCCATGTCACCTCGATTTTCATGTCCATTGTTGGGCGGTTATTCGACACATGGTTTTTTGCCGATGCTTTTCTATTTCTGGTTAAGGAATTAGGGTTGTTGACTAATCTAGGTCATTAGGTTAGGTTTTTGGATTCCGCTACCTCCTATATGTATATTGTATTATAAACAATGTAAGATGGTGAATGAATATGTAATATGCTAGTTTTCTCGATTAGGGTTTTCAAGGGAAAAATCTCCATGTCATGTGTGTATTTTCCATTGTATCTTTTTTGTTTGTTTACAGGAAATCTGTTTGCAATAAATATTATACAAGGTTCAAATCTACACTCTCATTCTCCTCATCCCAGATCGATGGCTGGGAGTTTGTCCTTCTTTTCTCTGTGCTCCCCTTTCACTATGCTTAATCCAACGGCCTAGATATATTTCCAAAGCCAATCCAGCGCATGTTGTGGCTACTTCTTGTTTTGCAACTCCACTTCCCTTCAACAAGGGATTTTCTTTATGGTTTCAAAGGATTGGCCTTTGATATATTCTTGCAGGAATGACTCCTTGGCCTCTTATTGCTTCCATGAACCACTACCCCTCCTGATCTTTCGCACTTGATAAATTTCTCTTGCACACTCCTTTCACTTAGGTTTCTATCCTTATTGAGCTTATGAATTTATTTGAACTTTAAGGGGCTTGGTCCTTCTCTCCTTCTGCAGAGTCCTTCCCCTTACTTCTTCTCTTCACCTTAACATGGTGCCTTCCTCCTGAGCTTATGAACATTGTTAAAGTGTTCCTTTAGTGCCCTCCTAGAAATTTGTTCACTTCCTCCTGAGCTTTACCAGGACTTTAACAAAGTGTTGGCTTCGTGGAATCCTTGCACTGGCCTTCCCTTGAGTTTTTTCACTACTATGAGTGTAGACACATTCCTTGTGCTCGCTCTGTGCAAATGTGCACTATCCCTTTTGAGCTTAATGGGTTCTGGTGTTCCCACTTGGCACACTCCTCCTGAACTTGAAGCTAATTTCTTGCACACTCCTTGTGCTAACTTATCAGAGTTCTCAATAAATATGGTGTGCACTCCTTGCACAACCATGAGAGCCTAGAACACTCAGAAAATCCACACCAAAAGAGAAATCTATCTATTCCTGCAAAGGGAACATAATTTCACTCATGGCATTCACAAACATTCATTAAAAATTCAGAAAAAAAAAATTCATTCACATAAATAACACACACAAAGATTCATATGTAGGGAAATATTCCTTTCTATTAAATATGAATGCCTCTAAAATTTTTACAATGTTTTCGAGACTGGACTGCAACATAGTATCAATTCTTCTCCTCTCCTCCTCTTTATCTATGACTCTCCTAATCTATCTAGAGAATTTTTTAATAATGATCCTCCTCCTCAATACAATGATCCTCATACAAAAGAGGGGCTTCTAGAGCCTTCCTCACCTAATGGAATTAAATTGCATTCAATTGACGAATGATCTTGATCGGATCTAGATCCCCTAAGATCTATGATCTACTGTAGCAATTAAAGATGATTACATTATCATTGTAAATATACAATGGCTCTTCCATCCTCGATCCTTACAGTCTTAATTACATTAAATTTTGGATTCTAAACCAAAATGAGAGGGTTGTGCCTCTCTCTCCTCGAGATATTCTCTATCCATCAAGCGTTGCTGCATTGGATGCTAAATATGCTGTTGAGTGGGAGCAATGCTCATGCATCATACTCCTCTATTGAAAAAATCATGAGCTCTATCTCATGGATCCTCTGCTATTGTTATTGATATTCTCCATGGTCCAAAACTTCATTCTAGATTTTTCCACTTGATACTCTACCTTGTTTCTACTGTTGTTGCTATTGTCTTGCTATTGCTGCAAGCTCTCCTCCTAGTTTGCAAATCTTATGTTGCAGGGATCCATTAAGTTTTCCACTGTAGTCTCTTCTTGTGTCAACTTTCTTCTATTGACTATTCTCCTTTACTGATCTCAACATCAACTTCCTTATCTCTTCTATCTCCATGTCCATCTTATCCATGGGTTGGTTCCTCTCCTGTAGTATTCTCTATTGTTGCTGCATCTCCTCTTCTTTATCAATCTCCAACTTGACTTGTTGGATGAGCTTCCTATGGTTAATTATCCTCTCCTCCAAATATTTAAGCTCCTTGCATAGATCCAAAATATATATGTTTTCTCCTCTCTCTTCTGTTGCAGATTCCAATTATGCAATTATCTTTTGTTCTTCTCCCTGGCTGCAATCCATGAGAATTTCTTCTGAATTCTCTTCTTCTCTCGTCTTCCTGCCTTCTAAAATGACATGTTATATGGAATTTCTGTTGGCCTCCTTACAAGTAACATATTCATTTTCCTTTCCTCTTGGGTCCTTTCCAAGAGATACTCTGATCTCCCCTAGCATCATAACATGGTTATGGTCTTTTCTTCCCTTCAAATTTTGGGAAGATGTCTCTCCTTCTTCCTCTTCTTTCATCTCTTGAGCATATTTCAGTGTCTTCCCCTTCTCCTTTTCCTTAACATTATATAATGGTTCTCCTTCTTCTTATACACCTACAATCACACATAAATTGTTCGTTTTAAAAACATGTGGCCCTATGGCCTCTTCCTTGGATTCCTTCTACATCACCTCCTCATGTGTAACACATGCACTTGCAGATTCTTGGTAGAGATATGATGATTCCCCCAATGATCAAAATGCACCTTTGATCCTCTTCCATGAGAGTTGAAGTATTTAACTTCTCATCATCTTCATTCATGTGTCTTACAACCTCAAATGAATATTTATGATCATGAGGCCTCTCTCCTGCCTCTTCCTCCTCTTCTATCAACACTCACTGAAATGAACTCTCCTATGAGTTCCTGAGACTCTTAGAAAATATCATCTTCTCTTTTCCCTCCTGGAAGTATGAATTGTCATTTCTGCTCTCCTGGAAGTTTATGATATCTTTAGTTGATCTATCATCACCATCAAGGATTACACAATCCCTAGGCTCACATATGTGAACCATTTTCTCCTTTGGATCGTTGAGACTTTCTAATTTCCTCAAACACCTCCTCAACACCTATTGTTTCCTCCTGGAAATCAATTTTTGGATAGGCCAGTTCACCTTCTTCTTCATGGGCCATTCATATCTCCATCTCTCTTTCTCTCCTTGCTTCATTCTCTTCCATTGCAGCATCAATTTGTTGATCTCCTCTCTAGTCTCCTTGAGCTCTTTATCCATATCCTATATGTTCATATTCTTGTGGCTTCCTATTGAGCCTTTTGTATGGGATTTAGTAGCCATTTATTCTCCCCTTTCTTTATGATATACAACCAGCCTCTGCCAAGCCTCTCCTCACTTATCCTCTTGGTTCACTCCACTAGAACCCTAAGATTTTACACTCCTGCTGAGTGTAGGCGCACACCTTAAGCTCACTCATTTTCCTAAGAACTTCGTGATCTTTGTCTGCTGCACTCCAACTTCTCACTTTAAGAGCTCTACATTCTCTTTTCTACTCCAAGAATGAAATTGGCTATTTTTTTCATCCCACCTGGCTATTTACTTGCCTACTGCACACTTGCAAACAATTATTAAAGAGAATTGGTACTATGTTTCTCCTCCCATTTTCTTGTTGTCTGTAGACAAAATCTCACTCTGATACCACCTAACGCAAACATGTGACACCCACATGATGGTGTTACGACCTCTCGATCTCTAGATCTCTCACAGGAGCCAAATTGGCTCTCGGGTCCTCCTACTAGATCATCTCTGATGCACACACAGGTCCCTTAAATTCTATTGCAGGCTCAACAAAAGACCCCCTGGCCGCTTAAACTAATCCCCTTTATTCTTTGACTTAAACTAGATGCACTAGCTCCTTTTACCCAAACAAAATGAGCATATGACCTAGGCCTAAAACCAAGTGCTTAGCTAAAAGGCATTATTTATATCTCTGAGACTCCGACACTTCAGAGCATTCACCAAAACAAAACATGCCAATCCACCTGAAGTGTTTACCGGTTGAAATTGGTCATAAAGTGGCTTGACCGGTGGGTGTAGGTCCTCACCCTATCCTTCCACTTTTCCCATCCTTTACACACCTAGATTTTACAGTTGGTATGTATTCTCCTCCCACCTCTTGATCTACGGTTGACATTTACCCTGGAACTCCAGGCTTCAAGGCTTTCTCCTCCTAACAAATTCAGCGAACAAACTTACATGGATCACTGAATCGCTAAATCGTCGAAGGGCTCGAAGACCAATAGTTCACACTCCACTCTAATCAATGGATGAGATTGGCTCTGGGTTTCAGATCTTCGACACTTCCTACTCCAAACAACACGTCGACTCACCCAGAGTGTCAAATCTCCAAACCGCCAAAGAATGAATGGTTCGGAGATCGACGACTCACACTTTCCTACTTGATCTACGACTGTGATCTAATCCAAGACTTCAGACTTCGAAGTTCCTATGCTCCAACAATAACAACCAAATTCTCCTGCACAAATGAAGTGTCGAATGCCAAAGGCTCCCAGATATAATGACTCTCATTCTCCTCATCCCACATTAATGGTTGGGAGTTTTTCCTCCTTTTCTCTGCGCTCCCCTTTCACTAGGCTTAATCCAATGGCCCAGATATATTTCTAAAGACAATCCAATGACTGTTGTGGCTCATTCTTATTTCACAGCTCCACTTCCCTTCAAAAAGGAATTTTATTTACAGTTTCAAAGGCTTGGCCTTTGATCTCTTCCTACATGGATGAATCCTTGGCCTCTTCTTGCTTCCATGAATTGCTATCCCTCCTGAGCTTTAACACTTGATAAAAATTTCTATTGTGCATTCCTTATGCTTAGGTTCCTATCCTTCTTGAGCTTATGATTTTTTTTGAACTTTAAGGGGCTTGTCCCTTCTCTCCATCTGTAGAGTCATTCCCCCAACTTCTTCTCTACACCTTAATACGATGCCTCCATCCCGAGCTTATGAAAAATGTTAAAGTGTTCCATTAGTTCCCTCCTAGAAATTTGTTCTCTTCCTACAGATCTTTATCAACACTTTAACAAAGTGTTTTCTTCATGAATTCCTTGCATTTGGCCTTCCCTTGATCTTTTGCACTACTATGAGTGTAGGCGCACTCCTTGTGCTCACTCTATACAAACATGGACTATACCTTCTGAGCTTAACTGGTTCTGGTGTGCCCACTTTGGACGCTCCTCCTGAACTCGAAACCGAGTTCTTGCACACTCCTTGTGTTGGCTTCTCATACTTCTCAATAAATCTGGTGTGCACTCCTTCCACGGCCTTGAGATCCCAGAACACTCATAAAATTCACACCAAAATATAATTCCATCTATTCCTTCAAATGGAACATAATCGCACTTATGGAATTCATATACATTCAATAAAAATTCAAAAAAAAAAAAACTCATTGAGATAAATAACACACACAAGGATTCATATGCAGGGAAATCTACTTTTCGATTAAATTTGAATGCCTTTACAATGTTTTCAGTACTAGGCTGCAACAGAGTCTTAGTTCTTCTCCTCTCCTCCTCTTTCTCTAGAAATATCCTAATCTATCTAGAGAATTTTTTGATAATGATCCTCATCCTTAATACATTGATCCTCATACAAAAGAGGGGTTTCTCGAGCCTTCCCCACCTAATTGAATTAAATTGCATTCAATTGACAACTGATCCGGATCCTCTAAGATCTATGATCTACTACAACCATTAAAGGTCATTACATTATCATTGTACAAATAAAATGGCTCCACCCTCCTTGATACTTATAGTCTTAATTACATTAAATTTGGGATTTTAAACCAAAATGAGAGGGATGTGCCTCTCTCTCCTCGATATTTTCTCCATCCTTCATGCGCTACTGCACTAGCTGCTAACTATGCTATTGAGTGGGAGCGATGCTCTTACATCAAGGTGAGACAATGAGAGAGAGAGAGAGGGGGGG
>ML783845.1:137456-154293 GCA_009831015.1 Picea engelmannii
GAAAGAGGGAGAGAGATAGAGAAGGGTAGAGGAGGGAGAGAGAGAGGGAGAGGGGGAGACAACAAGTGTGTGAGAGAGTGAGGTCAAAGATAGAAAGGAATATAGAGTGATGGATGTATAGAGGGAGAGAGAGTGTGTGATGGGAGGTAGTTAAATGTAGGACACAGAGAGAGAGAGAGAGATGGGGGAAAAGGAGGGGGGGATAGAGAGGGGGATATATTGAGTGAGAAATAACATGAGAGGAGAAATGGGTGGGTAAGGGGGGGTAATGGAGGGAAAGGGAGAGAAATAAAGAGAGGGACACCGAGAGAGAGAGGTAAATATATAGGGGGTGTTACGAGGAAAATATCTCTATGGATAGGGTAAAACACAACAAACGGAAATGACTGCATAAATAAACTATATTCTCAAGTATTATATATAAAAAAATATGGTAGCAAGACAAGATAAAAGGCCTACCTTGTCCAGACGTTCGATAAAGTCCACCATTGAGAACTTGACCCAAAGCAATATACCTGCAACTAGTCCTCAACAACCAAGCAAAGCAATCATATGGTGATAATATATGATGTTAGAACATTCAATAATATAATCCATTAATATACATAACAAATACGCCCATGGAATAATAACTCAAATATTTGCAAGATATCAATTGGACGGGAAAAGAGTATTTATATTAATATATGATCAGCAGAAGTGAAAAAGTTGCATACTTCCATGTTAGCATAGTTTAGAACCGAGAAACTAAGTTCCTTCCAGCTAGGCCTCCACCACTTCAATCCTCCACCAAAGGAAAGCTCATAGAAGAGAGACAATGAAGTTCTCAATCAATAAGGGAAGATATTGGGGGTTGAACACTGTGTTCAGACTTAAAGAACAAAGGGATGTAGACTCAATATGAAGTGAATAATTCCTCCTGAGTAAATTTGCTCTCAAAGTTGAATTATTTCCCCTCTTTTCTATAGCTGAGAATTGAGCCATTTATAGCCTTCAAATGGAACTGAAGGGTCGATTCGAAATGTTTCCAGTATATGGAATGCCAAGGATCATATATCTCTTGTAGTGACATGGAAACCTAACACCATTTTTATTTTTGGGCACAAATCCAGATGTACACAGGTTGTAGTGGTGCAATCTACGTATACACATTTTGTATAGTAGGCAAGGTGCGTACATGTGGAAAAAAATGTATTTTTAGCTCTGGGATTTTCAAAAAGGGATGAAAAGTCTGCATAGGGAAATGGAAAAAGGCCCTTTGCGTAAGATTTCATAGGGTGAGGAAAATCTTGCTGTAAAATATGCCCCCTAATGTGTGAGGTCAAAGGAGTATTTGCGATGGCCAAAATACATTATTAAAACCTAGAAGTGGAGTGATGGGGAACCAACTGGAAGAACTAGTTCTCATTACATTCAGCACTGACTTTTCATACATGGATGCCAATTTGAATTACACTATATATCCATGGGAAAATATACCAAACAGTTGTCTGTGGCCATGAATAGGAAAAAATAAATGCGGTTACATGTCAAAGGTTGTCATAGTCATGAATAAGGCCCAAAAAAACCAATCTCAAAATCAATCTGAGGATATATGTATACAATGGAGTACAATCATATCTCCCATGATCATTGAAGTCATATAGGTAATGGTCCAATAAAAAGGAAGCAACAACACAGGAAATCTGCGGCCACGTACTAATGTCTTCAAGTCTTCTACACAATCCGCCAAAGGTGAAATTCTTTATCATGTGAATAAAGGAGTTGAGGTTGAACACAATGAGGCATTGTTTGCTTACCAATCATTGAGGTATACCATTAACAAATGAGAGACACCCTATCGATGATGAAAGTAGGTATCAAGGAACCAAGTACATTCTTACAAGTCTAAATAAAGGATTCAGGGTCAAACACTTTAAGAATCCATCGATCAGGAGACATTGATGTATTCCCAAATGTGGATGGTGAGAGAAACCACCACTAATGACTGCAAGCCTCAAGGTACTCATAAGACTCTAGGTCTCATTTCTAGAATAGACGGGTTGAATTTGATGGAAGGAGACCCACTGAAAGGAGATCATTAAGGCATCTCTCATCATTCATCATGAGGTACAAAGCAGGAGCTTCATGATTTGGAGGAAATCGTACGAAGAATAGGTTCAATAACCAATGACCTTGTGTGTCTTTTGTGTGTGCCAAGTGCAAGTGGTACATGAAAAAGACCCTCTAAATAACAACCAATGAGGAAAAATGCTGACAAATGTGAGGAAACCACCAATAAAGATAATGGAATCCAAGACACTACACGAATCCCATGTGTGAATAGATGTCTTGCTGTCAAAGATAAGGGAAAACACCTAGTCAACGACCAATGATGAAATTTCGACTGGTGGGTTCAAGGTTACCTACCAATGATGGAAGTAGGACTAGGGTGTCTGATAGGACTACAACATCATGTGATTCTGAGACAAACTAAGGGTATGTCCGACATGCAAAGTCAATTGTTCTGAGAAATGGCTGACACAAGTTGATAGACTTCCTTTGACGAAGAGCATGACACATATGGAAGACTCTGGAAACATAGACTCAATGATGAAACCATGAGATGTAGGAGGCATCTATGAAATTCTCCATAGGCACTAGAAGAGTAACCCATCGATAGAGAAAAATATCTGTAATGAGCTCGGCTTCCTAAGGCCATACTAAAGCCAAAATTATGATGACAAGTGGACTCAATAATTTTGTGCTCTGTTCAAAGGTGACACAATTTCTACCTGTTGGATTACTGAGAGGGTGGGTGAATCAGTAATAGCGTAATTATAATCCGTTTTCTTCAAATGTTATGTCAATGTAGAATTATTATCCAATAATGAGTAGTAATAAATAAACAATCACACACATACATAGTACACCAGTGTTTTACGTGGAAACCAAAATCGGGAGAAAACCACAGAATGCTTTTTCTTATATGTCTTGAAGAATTACATTCATTCGAAGCACCAATTTCCTTTGTTTTCCAGTTGCAACTGGAAGGAGGCTCTAACCCCCTAGTTTCTCAGGCTACAACCTGAGGGAAGCTCCAAATCCCCAATTCTCTGGCTACAACCAGAAGGAGGCTACAACCCCCTATGTTCTCCGACTAAAACTAAAAGGTGGCTACAACCACCTATTCTTGCCCCGTCCCACCACCCTGAAGTAGAAGTAGAATGATGGAACCACTGTCACACTATCACTGTGAGATATACTGCTGTAAACCTGTACCAATAAATATGAACCATGCATCAACCATGCATCAACCTGTACCTAAACTTGTAATTAATCTGTACCATAAACATGTGCATCAACCATGCACCAACTTGTACCAAACAACCTGTAATCAACCTATACCATAAACAATTGCATCCAACCATGTACCAAGTATGTACCCATCATGTGTCAATTACTCATCAACTATGAATCATCAATATGTACCAACATCATCAAATATACACCTCATGTATGTGCCAACTCATCAACTACTTGTCTCAACCATGTACTCAACATGTACCTCAACCAAAAGACCTCATCAATTTCATCATCCAAATCTGATTTGTAGCTCTGTAATAGACCTGGTGTATATGATCACATTCCTTCATGAATTCTGTCTTATTCTAGAGAGATACCTTGTAGAGCGTGCCCCACACAAAATATTCATTGAATTGATCTCAAACTTAGAAAGCACCATCAAAAGAATTTATCCTTCCTTGCATTTCGGCCTTGTTTTCTTCACCTTCCCTTAGAAATTCAGCTTAGATATCCTTGGTTACCTCAGACACCTATAGATATTCAATATGTTGAAGTGTGATTAAAATGAGAGAGCCTTGCCTCTTATTTATACTCTCCAAGTAGCTTCCTTAAAAACATCTTCTAGGTCACTTGGCCCACTTTCCTTATTTTAGGGTTAACTCACTTCTAATTTCTCCATTAAATTTATTATTGGAATACTTTATTTGTATTCACTTTGAATTATAATACACTCATCACTTCACTTTATTATTTACCTTTTAAAATCTCTTAAACCACTTTGACTACTTTGACCTTTTGGGGATTCTAGATGACATATGAGGGTCCTCCAACTTCGTAAGGCCATAAATCTCAAACCGTGAGGAGTTATGTGACATTCCACATACCACCAGAAATGGAATTACATTTAATATCCATATAGAATAGTATTACATTCAAATATAGAAAAAATCATACCTTTATCCATCAAACAAACTTGGGTCCATTACCCAAACCTGGGTTCTCCAACTTCACATGGTCATAACTCTCTAACCGTGAGGATTTATGTGACTTTCTACATACCACCGGAAATGGCATGACAAACACTATCCATATATGATAGTTTCTATGACAAATTCACTATCCTTAATCTCATTATTCCACAATTAAGGATGGGTTCTCTTACTCCGCAAAGCTTCTTCCCATGAGGGCTTTCACCATAAGGGGACCACTTTGGAGTTCATCCATATTTACTTCTTATCAGCCATGGAAAAACAATAATGAGTCATATTTACATCAAACAATATTGGGTCTATTACCCAAACATTTTTGCTATGGGGCTTTCTTAAAGGGTTGACATCAATGACAACCAACCTTAATCAACAATCTCCCCCTTTGGCATTGATGGCAACACTCTGATGCAATACTGAAATCATATCACTCATGCTCCCCCTATAACCATTCCTTTGTTCTCTACATATGATAAATATGCCTCTGTCCTTTCCATATCATAAATCTCTCCCCCCTTTGTCATCAATAACAAAGGTATCTTTCGATTTGGGGTTGCTCCCCCTGACTGAACTGTCCTCTTATGGTGCTTCCTCGTGTACATCTAAGACATATAAGATAAGCATTTAAAAAAAAATCATTTTGGAGTAGAAATAACTCCAAGTCTTTGGCGAAGATATTCAAAAGCTTCTCGTGGAAGTGGTTTTGTAAAGATGTCTGCCACTTGTTCTTTTGTGCCCACATACTCAACTTTTATGTTCTTTTCTACAACCCGTTCCCGTAGAAAGTGATACTTTATTGGAACGTGCTTCGTCTTGGAGTGCATCACTGGGTTTTTTGAGATATTGATGGCACTTGTATTATCACAATATATTGGTATGGTCTCATCATACTCAACATGTATATCTATCAAAGTTTCTTTCATCCAAAGAACCTGTGTATAAAATGTTGTTGCAACAATATACTCTGCCTCAACTATAGATAGAGATACTGATGATTGTTTCTTTCTTATACATGATACCAAACAATCACCTAAGTAGAAAGTTGCTTCACTGGTGCTTCATTGGTCATCAATACAACCTACCCAATCTGCATCTGTGTAAGAAATAAGTGATAGATATTTTCCTTTTGGATACCATAATCCAAGCTCTTCTGTTCCTTTGAGATATTTGAATATCCTTTTTACTTCTAATACATGTGATTTGTTTGGTGCTTCTTGAAATCGTGCCACCTGTCCAACTGCATGCATTACATTTGGTCTAGATGCTGTCACATATAGTAGGTTGCTAATCATTGACCTGTATTGTCTCTGATTTGTAGACTTCGAATCATCATCTTTGCTCAACTTACGACTGGTTTGCATGGGAGTGATAACTGGTTTGCAATCTTCCATTATGAACCTCTTTAACATTTCTCTGATATACTTGGTTTGAGAAATAAAAATTCCTTGGTTTCTTTGACGTATCTGAAGTCCTAGAAAGAAATATAGTTATCCAAGTAATGACATTTCAAATTCATTCTGCATGTCTTTTGCAAATTTCTAGCTTAACTTGTCATCATCACTACCAAAAATAATATCATCAACATAAACTTAAATTAATAAAATATTACCTTGACTTACCTTGATGTAGAGGTTATTGTATGCACTTCTTTTTTTGAACCCTTCCCGTTGCAGATACTTATCCAGTCTGGAGTACCATGCTCTAGGAGTCTGTTTTAGACCATACAAGGTCTTATTTAATTTACACACATAGTATGTGTTCTTTGACAATTGAAATTATTCTGGTTGGTCAATGTAAACCTCTTCTTCAAGTTCCCCATTTAGAAAATATGATTTTACGTCCATATGATATATTTTAACATTTTTGGAGCATGCATAATCTAACAACAAACAGATTGCTTCCATTCTGGAAACTGGGGAAAATGTCTCTTCAAAGTCGATTCCTTCAATCTGTGCATATCCTTTACATACCAATATAGCTTTGTTCCTTGTAACTTGTCCATCTTCATTCAATTTATTCTTGAAAACCCATTTTGTGTTGATCACATTCTTATTATTTGGTCTTGGAACCAATTCCCAAGTGTCATTTTTCTCTATTTGATCCAATTCTTCATCCATGGCCTTATTCCAAAATTCATCCTTGTTGGCTTCTTCAAAATAGTTTGGTTCGATTGTAGATAAGAGTGCTAGGTGTGTTTGTTCTGGTGAACGGATTTTTCTTCTAGTCTCAACTCCTGCATCTTTGTTTCCAATAATCTGATCTGAAGGATGATTCTTCTGTACTCGTTTTCTAGGTGTCTTTGAAGATACTTGCTGATCTTTCTCTTCTTATTCTGTCGAATTCTCTTCATCTTCATCTTCCTCTTCTACTTCTTTTTCATATTCTTCTTCGAAAAGTTGTTCCATTGATTTGTTTTCTTCTTCCTTTGATTCTGGTCTGCCTGTTTCATCAATTGTTATGTTGATGCTTTCCACAACTTTTTTTAATCTTAGATTGTAACACTTGTATGATTTCCTTGTACTTGAGTAACTAACAAGTATTCCTTTGTCCACACGAGAGTCAAACTTTCCCATTCTTCCGTCTTCTCTTTTGATGTAGAATTTACTTCCAAAAAATCTGAAGTGCTTCACATTTGTTGGTCTTCCTTTCCATAGCTCGTAAGGAGTTTTATCAGTGTTGTTTCTGAGCATTACTCTGTTTTGAATTTGAATTGTTGTATGCACTGTCTGTGTCCAAAAAATATCTTTTAACTTTGAATCCATTATCATTGTTCGAGCCATTTCTTGTACTGCCCTGTTCTTTCTTTCAACAAATCCATTCTGTTGAGGTGTCCTAGCGATGGAGAATTGCCTTTTTATTCCATGATTGTTGTAGTAGTCCATAAATTCATTTGAGGTGAATTCTCCTCCATTATCTGATCTTAATCATTTGATTCTTGAATCCATCTCATTTTCAAGCATTTCCTTGTATATTTTGAAGTTTTCAAAAGCTTCTGACTTGTTCTTGAAAAATAAAACCACAGTCATTCTTGTATAATCATCAACTAATAACATAAAGTATCTCTCACCTTTTAAGCCTTTTTTTGTAGTTGGTCCAACTAGATTAGTATGCACAATTTCCAGTGGTTTTGTTGTTGAATATTCCTTTGATTTGAACCTGGTTTTTGTTTTCTTTCCTTGTTGTCAATGCTTGCAAAAAAGTGTTGGTTGGTTTCACGATCTGGGGCATTTCTCTGACTACTTCTCTTTTGTTGACTTTGACAAGATTATCAAAATGAATGTGACCAATTCTTCTATGCCATAGCCAACTTTCATCTTCCTTTCCTAGACAACACTTTTCATTTCCAATTTCGCTTAACACATATATGTTGCTTGAATTTCTTGCAGCTGTAGCGACCAATTTTGATGAACCTTCTTTTCTTATCTCACACTTTTGTGAATCGAAAGTAACTTTATGACCTTAGTCACACATTTGAATCACACTTAAAAGATTATGTTTCATATCTTCTACTAGTAGAACATTTTCTGCCTTTTCATTCTTGTTCCCAATTCAGACTGTGTCTTTTCCAATGATTTTGGTTGAATCATCATTTCCAAAGGAGATTGATCCATCTCTTTCCTTTCATAATGTAAGAAACTTGTCTCTATCACCTATCATGTGTTTGGAATATCCACTGTCAACATACCAACAAAATTTCTTCTGTTTAGCTTGTAGAGCGAATGTGCATTCTTCATTGCTATACTGATCTTGCTTTCTTATCCATGTCATTTTTTGAGGTTCTTGTTTATGACTCTGTTGAGGTTCTTTAGGAGGGTCTGTCATTCTGCAATTTTTGGCCATGTGTCCAAAATTGTTACATTTGTAACATTCCACTTCAGTGCTCAAATATTCAAACCTATTGTAACTTCTTCTCTGTGTTTCACTAGGTATTTTTGAATAACTCCTTTGTGCATGTCTCTCAAAGTAGTTATTGTTCATGCTGTTAGCTCTACAATTTACAACTTTATGTCCAAAATTATTACATGCATAACATAAACCAAAAAATATAGTTTGATACTTGGTAGTTGAAGATATTCTAAAAAGAGGTGCTCTTATGAATCATTCTTCTTCTTGAGGCTTGTCTATCTGTTGTTTATTCTTAAATATGAATCTTCTCGGTGGAGGAGTGTCCCTATAATCTTCCTTGTATATATTTTTATCCCCTTTGATTGTTTCTTCATATCTTTTTGTATTTTTTTCTTGCTCTGTTGTTTTGGAGCTTGATCCCTTTTCTGTCTGATTGTATCCAAGTCTAGACTTGTCAAGATGAGATTTTTGACTATTGATAATGTCATCCAGAACTTTTGAGCTATTCTGCATATTTTTCTTTTGAATATCCTTTCTTAGTGTGACAATATCTGCTTCCAATTTTCCAATGATCTCGTCATTTCCTTCTAGCTATTCTTTGAGTGCTTCTTCAATTCTTTTATCTTCTTCTATTTGAACCTTCAATTTTGTGATCATTTGTTCTAGTTCTTGAGTGTCTTTTTTCTTATCTAGTTCTTCTTGTAGTTTCTTGTTTTTCTTCTTTTCTCTTCTGATAACTTCTATGGCACTCATTAATTCTTATCAGAAGTCAACTTCAGCCTCTTAAATTTATTCTTCATATGCTTCTTCATATTATTCTTTGGAGTCTTATTTATCAGAGTCTTCTACTTCCATGAATAGAACTCTCCCTGTTTCACTGTCACTGACTTCATCTTCATCTGATGATGAGATGTATTCTTTGGTGCAAAATCTTTTCTTGAAAACTTTCTTTGTAGTTCTTTTACCTTTATATGTTTGTCTCCCTTTTGAGTAACCTTCATCATTTCTCTTTTTCTTATGAGGACATTTGTTAGAAAAATGACCAATACCATCACAATTAAAACAAATTAGAGGAAGCTTACCTCTATACCTACCGTTGGTTCCCTTGTTCATTCTTTTGACGAAGTAGGCCACTTCTTCATCATCTTCCGAGAAATCGTTGTTGTTGCTATATTATTCTTGTTCGTTTTTCTTTTTCTTTGATCTTTTGGATGCTTCTTTTACATCTGGATTTTCTTGTTCAGTTCTCATCTCATATGCTGTGAAGATCCCATCCAGTTCGTCCATGCTTATTGAGTTTAGATCTGATATTTCTTTTGGTGCTGACATATTAGGATTGAATCTCATAGGAAGAGATCTTAGTACCTTTTGAACAATTATAGATTCTTTGATTTCTTCTCCCAATCCTATGATTTCATTCACTGTTTTATCGACTCATAAGAAGTAGGCTATGATATCTTCATCTCCTTCATTTTTAGTTGTTCGAACTGACCTCTATAAGTTTGAAGCTTTGCTTCTTTGACTTTTGAATCTCCTTCATTAAAATTTTGAAGATTGTCCCAAATCTCTTTAGCATATTTACAATGTGCAACTTTGGTGAATATCGTATCATTGAGACCATTCAAAAGTGCATTTTTGTCTTTGGAATTATTCTCACCGAGTTTCACTTCTTTGTCATTTGTTGGTGGAACTGTTGGTGTTGTGTATCCATCTACAATTGATTGTCAAAATTGAAATCTCTGTGCCTGTATATATGTTTTCATCCTTATGATCCAAAAAGCATTATTTTGTCCATAAAACTGTGGTATTCTATTTTTATATGAGTTGGTAGTCTACATGATATAAATTTCAGTGGTTAAACTAATTTCTGAAGGAACCTACTCTAATACCAATTGTTGGATTACTAAGAGGGGGGTTGAATCAGCAATAGCGTAATTATAATATTTTTTCTTCAAATGTTATATCAATGTAGAATTATTATCCAATAATGAGTAGTAATAAATAAACAATCACACACATACATAGTACACCAGTGTTTTACGTGGAAACCCAAATCAGGAGAAAACCACAGAATGTTTTTTCTTATATGTCTTGAAGAATTACATTCATTGGAAGCACCAAATTCCTTTTTTTCCAGCTACAACTAGAAGGAGGCTCCAACCCCATAGTTTATCAGGATACAACATGAGGGAAGATCCAACTCCCCAATCTCTGGCTACAACCAGAAGGAGGCTACAACCCCCTATGTTCTCTGGCTAAAACCGAAAGGTGGCTACAACCACCTATCCTTGCCCCGTCCTACCACTCTGAAGTAGAAGTATAATGATGGAACCACTGTCACACTATCACTGTGAGATATACCGCTGTAAACATGTACTAATAAATCTGAACCATGCATCAACCATGCATCAACCTATACCTCAACCTGTAATCAACCTGTACCATAAACAAGTGCATCAACCATCCACCAACCTATACCAAACAACCTGTAATCAACCTGTACCATAAACAAGTGCATCCATCCATGTACCAGGTATGTACCAATCATGTGTCAACTATTCATCAACTATGACTCATCAATATGTATCAACATCATCAACTATACAGTTCATGTATGTGCCAACTCATCAACTACTTGTCTCAACCATGTACTCAACATGTATCTCAACGAAAATCCCTCATCAATTTCATCATCCAAATATGATTTGTAGCTCTGTAATAGACCTAGTGTATATGATCACATTCCTTGATGAATTCTGGCTTATTCTAGAGAGCAATCTTGTAGAGCGTGCCCCACACAAAATATTTGTTGAATTGATCTGAAACTTAGAAAGCACCATCAAAAGAATTTATCCTTCCTTGCATTTCGGCCTTCTTTTCTTCACCTTCCCTCAGAAATTCATCTTAGATATCCTTGGTTACCTTAGACACCTATAGATATTCAATATGCTGAAGTGTGATTAAAATGAGAGAGCCTTGCCTCTTATTTATACTCTCCAAGTAGCTTCCTTAAAAATATCTTCTAGGTCACTTCGCCCACTTTCCTTATTTTAGGGTTAACCCACTTCTAATTTCTCCATTAAATTTATTTGTATTCACTTTGAATTATAATACACTCATAACTTCACTTTATTATTTACCTTTTAAAATCTCTTAAACCATTTTGACTACTTTGACCTTTTGGGGCTTCTAGATGACATATGAGGGTCCTCCAACTTCGTAAGGCCATAACTCTCAAACCGTGAGGAGTTATCTGACATTCCACATACCACCAAAAATGGAATGACATGTACTATCCATATAGAATAGTATTACCTTCAAATATAGAAAAAAAATACCATTATCCATCAAACAAAATTGGGTCCATTACCCAAACCTGGGTTCCCCAACTTCATATGGTCATAACTCTCTAACCGTGAGGAGTTATGTGACATTATACATACCACTGGAAATGGCATAAAATGAACTATCCATATAGGATAGTTTCCCTGACAATTTAGTGTCCTTCATCTAATTATTCCATAATTAAGCATGGGTTCTCTTACTTCGCAAAGTATCTTCCCGTGAGGGATTTCACCATAAGGGGACCACTTTGGAGTTCATCCATATTTACTTCTTATCAACCATGACAAAAAAATAATGAGTCATATTTACATCAAACAATATTGGGTCCATTACCCAAACCTTTTTGTTATGGATCTTTCTTCAAGGGTTGACATCAATGACAACCAACCTTAATCAACACTGCGAACATAATATAATACTCCCTTCTCGCCCATATTTTCTTGTTTTTTCATAGACAAATGAATGTTATTATACAGAGGAGGAAACGAGTGTCGCAATTAAGAAAAACTAGTTCCGACAGTGGGACATACCTATGCTCAATGAAAGGAGATGCATGTGTGATATGGACACTTGGGGGAATGTTCCCTCCTGGGTACAGGGTGTCAAATTGTGAAGGATATAAATGAGGCTCTTCTTGGTTGAGGATGCAAATACTGTTGAGGCAAATGGTTTATAACGCAAAGAGAGAACCAACTATAGGCTCAATACTGTAAGCAAGGGAATGAGATGCAATCACAACTTAACGTAAAAAAATGTCCTTTTTCATAATGTTTGTCTACTTGGTTTGAAAAAGGGATAAACATGTATCAAATAGATGTCCTTTAAAATCCAATTTACCATTGTGAAAGAGACAAGTTCACTTAACAATCTTTTCACTTTTTGAAAACGAGTCAGAAAAGAGCTTAACTAAGACTCACGACCTTTCAAGTCCAATTTAAAGAGTTTGAAAGGGAAAAATTCACTCGACAATCTTTTTGATTTTTAGATGAGTCATAAAAGAGATTAAATCAAACTCCGTTGGGATTTACTAGGCGGAAAGTCATGAGGGAGGCCAAGGCTCATGTGCTGGACTTTTGTGGAATGTTAGTATCTTACGAATATCCGACATAAGCTTGGGAAAACCCAAGGCTCTCCAAGTTGAGGAGGATAAAGTGATAGCGGAGGTTATCATCTTCGTGATATATCAGATAATGTCTCTTACTAGAAAGGACATAGGCAGAGGCATTGGATACCCTACAAGACCATCCCAATCAAAGGGAACTTTCTCAGGACTTGGAGGGAGAGTACTCGGGGAGAGAAAAAATCTCTCTTGTTAAGAATGTGCAGTATTAGGAATGCTAATGACATGTTTGAAGGATGCATCACCCTCCACAAGGAGAGTTGGATTGACCAAATATTGCACTGGTATGACCACTTCTTCAATTCTAGGTTGAAGAGTATGCATGATTGCAAGGATAGGGGACACATCACCCTCGACAACAGGGGGTATGGTTAGGAAAGGATTGCATAGGAATGATTGTCGTGTCAATCAATGGAGAAACAGGATCTGGGGAAACCACATACGCCTCAGAATCCGAAGGGCCCTTAGGTGAGCCCCATTCTTCTGGTATCCTAATAGTAATGGGACACAAATGATTAAGGTGATTTCATTCGCAAGTCCTACAAAGGAACTTAGGATTAATTCTGAGATGTCTAGGCTTCTCAATGCCCCTAGTGTCATTCACAACGGTTGGTGACATGCTCTCAACATGACTGGAAGAGGTGAGAGAGTCATCTCCCACATTATGTACGAAGGTTGGAGTTGTAACATTGATATGACTCGTGGAAACTAGAGTGATTCCCCCAACATGACTAGCAACGGTTGGTTGCATTTCTTCAACATGACTTGCATAGGTTGTTGACAAAGCTCCAGTATATGACTCGCAGTGACTTGACTAGCTGTGGGTTGTGGCATTTGATACCAAGGTCCAGGGAAAGATTGGATTTGAAACATTGCAGGCCAGGAAGGATCCTGGTTTACCCCCTGTCCCTGTTTGGAAGGGTAGTATCCTCTGCCTAATTGATCCAAAGAGGTTTGTATGGGCATCATCAATGAATTCTGTGAAGATATGGAGGTATGATAAGGATTATTCAAGTGAGGATATATGTTGCCCCCATGTGAAGGGGTTCCGTGAAGAGGATAACCCGAACCCTAAAACTTGTTCCCTCCATATGAAATACCAGAGGACATATGTGGACCCTCCATGGGAAGAGTGTTCATAGGAACTGACATGGAAGATGAAGGATACACAGATGGGGTGTAATAAGTAGAATAACCACCCATTTGAGTACTGGCTCCTGAAAAAACATAACTAGGACTGGATCCGTAAGAGGGGAGGTTCCAACCTCCCATAGTGGGAGGTGGTTGAGAGACATGACTCATATCAAATGAAGATGTAGGTAGTGGGGCACTAGGGCCATGGTGCCCCTGACTCCAATTCTAGGATTCATATAAGTGGGCCAGGGAGATGATGGAAAGCATGGAGGCACAGTCAACATATCAACTGAAAATGATTAGAGACCCAAGGCATGGAATGAGTGTCATAATTATGCATACCATTATGAAAAGAAGACAGATTCGTCCCCATGAAATTAATGATCATCACGGGGGAGGTAGCGCTAAATGAGGCAACCAAAGGAACTCCATTATCCATGGTGATGAAAACTCAGTATAAAATCCTAAGGACAACTAGTAATAAAAGAGAACACCAAAAATCAAATGGCCAATATGCACACAAATGGGGTAAAGTGGCTGAAAGGGGTCTCCCTCCCTAAAGAAGGTATGCCGCTTCCAAGAGGGGCCTAGGACTTCCTGCTAAAGATCGGAGGTAACATAATCAGTTATAAGGGCCCTTGTGGGATTAACAAGCAGTCAGTCAGATCCCCCTGAAGAGGTAATCCTCCATAAAGGATGTGTGATGTCCAACCCTTATCTGACCCGGGGTACCTGCAAAATAACCCCTACAAGTAACATATGTGGCACCTAAATCAAGCTACCAAGCAACCAATGTATAAACAATGCATATGCGAGCAGTCGTAATTCAGGTCCATGGTAAGGGAAGAGTAGCAAATCCCAAAACCTTGAAAGCACTGCTTCTCACAAAGGTAAGGGCACTAACAAGATCCCTAGATACAAATAGATCCCTCGAAATATCTCTGATGCTAAGAAGGTATCGGGGGGATATCCCTTCAACCAACCTCGCCCGACCTTGTGATTAAATTTGGTGTAAGAGGAGCCTCCTGATATTACCAATTATACAATGGATTTATCCACTCCCTTAGTCCGACACATATGTTGATTTAATAGCCTTGGAGAAGTTTACTCACAAAATCCTATTCCAAGGCACTAAATCCTAAGCTAGTTTGTGCACCCTAGAAAATAAAATAGTGATGAATCAATTTTAAATTATAGTGTTAATTTTAATGGGTGTGCTTACTCAAAAAGGTATGGCAGTGAAACTCATGATGTTATGACTCAACAAGTAAAGTAAATATGAATACAATGCAAAGTCCTAACTTCAATTTTCAATGAATGACATGCTTCTTAAAACAATGCAATTTTCAATTTCAACTCTGCAATTCTGAAGTAAAAATGCAATCTTTCTTCACATGCACTAAGCTAATGACAAAGACTCAAAAGATCAAAATGCCAATCAATGCAAAATGCCTAATATTTTTGTATTTTCAATATAAGAAAAATGAAAATGCCTGGACTGAACAACAACTTGATATATAGACTCCACTGTTTATAGAAAGAGACAACTCAAGTAGGATACCAAGGAGAAAAATATGCAGCCCAATGTATAAGGAAAATCAAAATGAGAAGATGATGAGAAAGACTCTGCTAAAAAAATCAACCAAAGACAAGCTTCATGTCATCCCATAGACACTTAACAATCACTACAAAGGCCCAAGAAGACTAAAAAATCATCAAAACATACCCAACAACCACCAAGCCCAACAAACAAGCAAAATATGTTGATGTATGTGACTGTTTAGGGAAACAACGCATATGTATGCATCTTGCAGAAGGACAACACACGTATATATGCCACTGTCAAGCAAAAACCCACGTATATGTTTCAAAAACACAACTAGAAAAAGGAGAAGGATGAAAGACTCAGACCTAGAGTGAACAGAGGATGTCAAGAAATGATATGATAAGAAACACAATAAGAACGAGAGAAATCTAAGGAGAAAAACACTACAAACCCTAAAAAAGAAGATTCAATCCCCAGTATGGTTGTCAATTCTGTTACAAGGAAAATCTCTCTATGGCTAGGGTAAACCACAACATATGGAAATGACTGCAGAAATCAACTATATTCTCAAGTATGCTATATAAACAAATATTCTAGCAAGACAAGATAAAAGTCCTACCTCATCCAGACGTTTGATGAAGTCCACCGTTGAGCACTTGAACCAAAGCAATATACCTGTAACTAGTCCTCAACAACCAAGAAAATAAAGCATATGGTGATAATACATGATGTTAGCACATTCAATATGATAATACATTAATATACATAAAAAATACACCCATGGAATAATAACTCAAATATTTGCAAGATATCAATTGGATGAGAAAAGAGTATTTCTATTAATATATGATTAGCAGAAGTGAAAAAGTTACAGACTTCCATGTCGGCACGGTTCGGAACCGAGAAACTAAGTTCCTTCCAGCTGAGCCTCCACCACTTCAATCCTCCACCAAAGACAAGCTCATAGAAGAGAGACAATGAAGTTCTCAATCAATAAGGGAAGAGTTTGGGGGATGAACACTGCGTTCAGACTTAAAGGACAAAGGGATGCAAACTCAATATGAAGTGAATAATTCCTGCAGAGTAACTTTGCTCTCAAAGTTGAATTCTTTCTCCTCTTTTCCATAGCTCAAAATTGGCCCATTTAAAGCCTTCAAGTGGAACTGAAGGGCCGAGTCAGAATGTTTCTAGTATATGTAAGGCCAATGATAATATATCTCCTATCGTGACATGGAAACCCAACACCATTTTCATTTTTGGGCACAAATCCCTATGTACGTGGGTTGTAGTGGTGCAACATGTGTATACGCATGTTGTATAGTAGGCAAGGTGCGTACATGTGGAAAAAAATGTAATTTTATCTTTGGGATTTGAAAAAAGGCATAAAAAGTCTCCATAGGGAAATGGAAAAAGTCCCTTTGTGCAAGATTGCATAGGGTGAGGCAAATATTGCTATAATACGGGGGAAGAGTGGGGGATATAAAGATGGAAAGAGGGTGAGAAGGAGAGAGGGGTAAAGGGAGAGGGAGAGGGGGAGATATGAATTGAGTGATAAAGTGAGAAAGTGAGTGAGAG
>ML783845.1:154475-180192 GCA_009831015.1 Picea engelmannii
CACACATGCATGTTCTTAAAGCGTGCACATGTTATTTTTATTTCATTTTTTTTTGAGTGAGAGTGACAAATCTAGTGCAAGTGTTTCTTGAGTTGGTTTCCTTAGATTTAAGTTTTGGATGAAAAACCCAGTGGTTTGGTTTGCAAATACATTAAAACCTCCATTTTTTTGAATAGTTATCAATATCTCTATTTTTACGTTATTTTCTTACATGCTACACAAATCTATTGTCGATGAAACTGCAGATACATATAGAGTTGATTATGCATATTCCAAATATATAATTGTTTTTAAAAATTAATATTGTTTACTATTTTTAATCTATTTTTGTATTGACTTATATTAGAACCCTAAAATACATACCTCCCTTATCTTTGCTATAAATTTTTATGAGCTTAACCGAAGAAAAAATGTTTGATAATGTTAAGACCCTCATAGCCTGCACTAACACAAAGAATTGAAATTTTCACGATATAATAACTTTCATAATTAAAAAAAATACAAATACTATTATAAAATTTGAAAAAATGCTTCATACTAGAACAATGGGTTTTCTAAAATTTTACAAATTCTTTTAAGGAAATTCCATCTTTAAGGTACTCAACACCTGCACTAATGTTGTTAGAAAAACTCAAATTTCACATAGTTATTCACAAATTCTACAAATAGAAATTAAAAATTGGAAAGCTAATTCAATTTCCTACATTTTATCTTTTTACACCGTATTCAAATTCATTGTAAAAGTACCTTCAATAATCCCTCCAAGTTAACATATTGTTGTTTTTCCATGTTTTCATTAGCTTTCACCCACCCTCTTATCTTTGAGCCCTCTTTATAGCAACCACAATTAGTAATTATCAACATGACCTTCACACAACAATTTTAGATAGAATATTATAAAATGACAACTATATCAATTTATAGAAGAATGAATTGGTGATCAACCACAAAATCATAACAACTCATCCATACATATTCGAAAGGGTGGTCTTGCTTAAATTTGAGATTTCTTAGTGGATTTTGAACTATGGTTCTTAAAATTCATCTTTATTATTATAAATTCTGTCTAAATAAGGTTTATACTTCAAATAATTTGATTCTTTGAGGTGTATGATAGATTTCATAGTTAGTATAAATTTACATTGTTATTAATGTACTTAATTATGAATTGTTCAATTTCTATTAATGATAATGATACATTAATAATGCATTATTAATATTTAAAATGAACCATTAGATGTTAATATTTTCATTATCAATATTTAAAATGAACCATTCGATGCTAATATTTAAGTGATAACTTATCATTATATTGAAAAAAATCCACTTAAAAGTAGATAAATAAATTGTCAAAATGTGTTATGCCGTGTAGTTTGAATTAAAGTAAAAAATAATAAATTTATAATATTAAAATTATTAAATAGGTAATAATAATTAAAGTAAAAATGATAATTATAAATAATAATATTATAATAAAACAACTAAGAAATTTATAAAACAAGAAAAAGGTAAAAGAGGAGAAATTACTAATAATGAATTAAAGGAAATGTTAAAACAAGAAAAGGTTAAAAGTTGCATGGTTAATTACTTGTTAATAAGTGGGATCCCATGCATGAATATTTTTTCATAGATGGGTGTGAATAATTCTATTTAGTGAATGTGTAAAAGGGAATGGATTATCTTTTTCTTGGAAAAATTTGATAGGAAGGTTTAGATGTTGGTATATGTATTTGATTGAGGGTTGGGTGGATTCTTAATTGTGATAATTGAGAGGTTGATTGGGAGAAAAGTCACCCTCCATAGTCATTTGTTGGATGTTGGATCAAAGATTATAATACAACGATTACATTCACAACATTGTAAGTGAGTTAATTTCTTGAATTAATGTATATCTATTTTTATGAGTTAATTGTTGAAATTTTTTATTCCATTTATGTAATTGGATTTATCTAAGTTTAAATCATATGTAGTTGATTTCTTGTGAATTATGTATTCCAAATTATTGTATATTTATTTTTATGAGTTGATGATTAAAATTCTTTATTTCATTTATGTAATTGAATTTATTGAAGTTTGAGCCATTACATATGGTGTGAGAGTGGGGTGAAACTCAGACGTTTTAATTTTTTTTTGAATTTTTTTATAAATAGAAACATATGTTATGAGTTTAAAAAAGAATAATTCCCCAATTGAATCCTTTTAGATGTCTTATTTTCATAGATATTGGATTCTTTGTTAAATAATAAGCTTTATTTTTTTCATTTGATCTACTCACAACACTTTTTTTAATAAATTTTGGGTTGATCTACCTCTATGAGCCTGCAAATTCATGTTTCCAACCAGGATATTGATATTTTCCAAAGATTTTGACTGTGTCATTAAATATAACATCACTGTTTTCAGACCTAATGAAAGTCCTCTGAATTTGAGGTAGGTTCATGGTTTTTTCACATAGCCACAAATTTGTTTACCATGAGGTGTATTTCAACCCTCCCCCATCAGCAAAAATGTGTTTTGTGTCGGTTGATAGGGATCCATCAATCTCACGTTTTATCCTTTGCATGGATCACAACCAATAGGGGACCCTTCGATAATATTTTGATAATCTTTCATATTTCTAAAGAAAATCCTCCTCCAAAACCTTGAAGGAATATTCCTAATCCATCTCCTAACCTCTAATATCCAAAGGTGTAGTTTGAGACATGCTATTTCCTTTCTCTGTATACTCTCCCTTCACTACCAACTACTTTACCTGTTGCATGATTCTATTATAATCTTTTAGTTTGTGAACATGTTATGAGATATAGTTGACAGCAACTGCAATCTGTTCCTTTTTCTTGTATATATTGATCAAGTCTGCAAACAGGTTGTCAATATTTTCCTCATCTACCCAACTTATGTAGCCAATGTATTAAGAGTAGCGAGATATCCCTGCATAATGAACTTTAGAGCAGCCTCACCAACTTGGGAATCAGAGTAAAAGACAATATTATACCCGTAGAGATCCCTCACTCACTTTAGATTTGTCACTTTTCAATACCAGAGATGCCATTACTGCGCAATGGATGTCATCCCTCCTCTGTCGCCTAGTTTGATCAAGCTCTCTGTGGGGAGTTCAAATTTCAAGAGATATACATAAGATGCAATTATTTAAAAATAAATAAATAAAAACTTTCGAATATAAGCAGTGCACAGCTTCGGCTATGGCCACAGCCCAAAGAACACACAGGTCATATCCTAAGGCTGCACCAAAACAAAACCGAAACCCTCAAAGAATCCCAACCCACAGCCTAGTACCATATCTGCCACCAGATTGTTGAAATCCAAGTTCTTTAATAATCCCATATTGTCTATACAATATTATAAGTTATTATGATGCATGTACAAACTGGCCTGGAGAAGTAATGGTACTACCTGGAATGTAGAGCTAGTCTTGGAGTGATGAACGGATACAATGACATGCAACCTATTTTATTGCATCTCAACAAACTAAAATTATATTAATTATTTTCAAGAATTGCTAATTTTAACTACTGCTGATAGTTGGTGGTTTTCAGGATTTTCTTCAAATTCTATTATTAACTATTACTTATAGGAGGATTATGGCCTTTTTAAGGCAATTCCAACTACAGTAGTTGGGAAGGTTTTAAAAAAATAAAAATGTAAATATCTATTGAGAGTCCTTCCTTTCATGGTTACACATCATTTAGTTGGCTTCCAGAGAATGATTAACTCGGAATGGAGTTGATTTTTATTCAATAAAAAAATTTACTCGAAATAAAATTGAATTTTATTTCATAAAAATATTCAACTAGTTACGGAAATGAGGAAATGGGTAGAGAGAGATTGATCAGCAAAAAATGATAATTAAAAAAAAAAACAAGGATTCAAAGGCAAATTTTAGGGAAGCCATTACATATACCGTTTGTACAAGTAGTTATTGTCCAGAAGAAGATGCCACAAATCATGCCCTCTAATGTAATAAGTACTTTTGATTATGGCTTTTAAAGATTTTTTTTTTTATGCGTTTATATTTTTAGTGGTTATTTTGCGTGAGTCACAACATATTTTATGGTTTGTATACAGTGTGAGTGGTCTAATGGTTAATAACATGTGTTTCTTCTTAAAAAATTACAAGTTCAAATTTAGTGGGGGTACGGTAAAATTATGTTATTTTTAAAGACTTAAAAACTAAACAAAAATTATAAGTAAGATTATAAGATTATATTGTTCTTCTAAATTATTTTTTAAACAATAATGTATATACAAATAAAATATTTTTAATAAAATTTTCTTGGACAAATATATTTAAAGATTACATACTAAAATACATGTTACATATGTAAAAGTAATAAAATAATTAGGAAATTTATAAAGCAAGAAAAAGGTTATTAATTTTTTTTTTTAAATGCTATATTAATGAAAGGTTAAATATTCGGTGTGGTATGCCTATGATTCTAGTAGGAAGAGGCATAAGGCGTTTGACCGAGCATTGGCCCTTGCATCTGTGGGGGCAATCAGGGCAACCAGGGAGAACGAGAGACACAAAATGCCACCCATGACGTATGTGGAGGAGATGGCTCTAGACGAATCCATCCAGAACTGTCCGGAACACCTAGTTTTCACCATCTTGGACAATTGGAATCCCCCCACAGCTTTTGGAAATGAGATTAAGCTTTCGGATCCTGGAACCTCTCACAAGCGTAAGGCAGAAGAATAGGCAGAGTACTTCACCACTTGCTATGTTCAGGAAGAAGTGCTGAGCGGAGGAGAAGAAATGACAAGCCCAACATGCAGACCACCCCCAAAGACAACAACTCAACAGTATAATCATCCAGCAGGTCGGCTTAGCAAAGCCATAGCAAACACAGAGGGAACCCATGCTCAAGGGCCAAATCCCTTCTCGACTGTTCAGGAGGATTGGGAGGACCAATCTCCCTACCACGATACGAGTTATCTCAAGCTCCTCTTTGAAACTCCCAGTATGGTGGATGACTATATCTTCAGAGCCGTTCAAATCAACCATCGCCTAGATATGATGTATGCAGCACACTACAGAGCGTCCCCATGACTACAATGTCCTACCTGCGCGCAAGCCTACACAATTCCAGCAGGATGACGAAAGAAAGATGATGATGGTGACTCGTCTGGTCAAAAGGTTACATGAATGTTTATAATTTGCATTTTCTCCTAGCAGTAGATATTAGATATGTCTGTAATGAGGTTGTTAGACACTGGACTGAATGCATTCAGGCTGTCCGTCCTGGTTTCCTTTGGGTAGGACGATAGCCTGGCAAATTTTTGCTTGTTTGAAGACAGATGGCAACTTCAGGCCAGCTGTCTCGGTTTCCTCTTAGTAGGCGGCATTATTAGACTTTGTAAATTTGCACTAGTAATATAAACATGATCCTCCCGTTTTTTACTTAAAAAAAAAAGGTTAAATATTGTATAACTAATTATTTAATGACAAATAGATTGATATGAATAATTCTATTTAATAAATGTGTAGAAGAAAATTAATTATCATTTGTTTGAGAATTTGATGGAAAGATTTAAAGGCTAGCATAGATAGTTGATTAATGCATCAACGGGTTCTTAGTTATGATTACTAAGAAATTGATTAGATAATTGAGTGATGCATCAATGGGTTCTTAGTTATGATTACTAAGACATTGATTAGGATGAAAGTTTTTCTATATAGTCACTTAAGTCATATTGGATTAAATATTATAACTTAATGATTTTGTATTTATAGCATTGTAAGTAAGTTTCTTTTTAAGGTCCTTCTCTCCTTCTAAATTATATAATTAAAATTAATATATCTTTATTTTTATTAATTATTATTAATTAATAGTTGTAAATTATTTATTCCATTTATGTACTTGGATGTATTTCAGCCATTACAAATTGCAAATATAAAAATGAAAAATAAATCGGTTATAAAACAAAACAATTAAATAATTAAACTAGCTTACCATTCCAAATGTACTTTCTAAAATAATTCCTTCAACAAGATGAGGGTATAGTGTTTGTGGTAATGGGTTGGGTGCATTTGGTAACCATTTTATTGCACATATAAAAATGAACAGTTTATAAAATAAAACCATTAAATAATCAAACTAGCTTACCATTCCAAATGTACTTTCTAAGATAATGCCTTCAACAAGGTGATGAGGGTATAGTGTTTGTGGTAATGGGTTGCGTGCATTTGGTAACCATTTTATAATCTTTTATGTTATTACTTAAAATAAAAATAAATAATTGAATAACAAGTTTGTTTAATGATTATTATTTTATTTTTTTAAGATAGAAAAAAAATATAATATGAATATAATTAAAAGAATTAAAAAATTATTATAATATAATAAATATGATGATGATGATTAATTTTCACTAAGATTAAATTGGTCTATCAAACCTTAAGAGTGTAAGTGATTACTTGCTATTTTTTAGAATTTTTTTTTTTGTGATAGAAAAACATTAAGAGAAGCTTTCCAAGATCACCATACTTTTGTTGAGTTGTTGAGTTAAGAGGTTAGGAAGGTTGGTAGTGTGACAAATATTTTGAAAATGAGATCTAATATGGGTATAGGCTCGACAATCTAAGAGAAAATGTTTTTCATCTTCAACCTTCTTAGTGTCACAAACATGACACACTCTTTCATCACATGGTGTTTTAGGAATTGACCAATGCCCAGTTTCACTATGGAGCTCGTGAGAATTTGTTCTTATCTTAGCAATGATTATTTTTTTATTTACACTTGGAAAAAAATATAGATAATTTTGATCTTCTAGATTAGGGTTGATTACATCCTTATAATACCTTAATTTTCTTTTTTCCTCTAACTCTTTATCACACCACAGTTTCTCCTTAAATTTTGATTTGATGAATTTTTTAATAGTATTTTTATTCTAAAAAATGATATCTTCCATGATTCCCCAATAGTTTATCCAAGACTGACCATCTTCATTGCATCCTTACCTGAGTCGATGGTGGTTATGACTCGATTTTGAAGCAATTTTAGGAAGCCTCTTATCTTCCATGTTGTTTAACTTGTTCTTATACATTAGGTATCTAGTCATAGTCATGTTATCAATGAGGGAGAGGCTTGTTTCTAAGAGGAGGATGGGATAGGGCATATTCCCTTTAATTTTGAGATTATAGGTTATAAAATTATTTTTTATTTTCTCTATCTTTCTCCACGATTCACGAGAGATACTACAACCCCATACTTCACATCCATAAAGAATAACAGGTGTAAAAAGAGTTTCAAAGAGGAGTTTCTTCTTATCCCAACTCCAAATATCAACGGATTTACAATTGTTTTCAAGCCCATAATAAGCTTTCCATCCCCCAATAATCCTTTTCTCAATGCTATAATTCCAATTGAGATTCTGGTGAATATAAATTCCAATATATTTGTATTAAGTCATTTCCTCCAAGTTTTTGTTGTCATATACAAAGGTATCATAAGTGATCTTATTGGATTTTATCATCATGACCTTTAGTCCTTATTGTGTTGGGAAGTTGGTGGTAGAGTGTATTTTTAAGGAAATATTTTATGTATGATGGATTATATTTTTAATGCACTCCTTTATGTGAACTCACATGCTCAAAACCCCAACTTACCTTGTGTGTAGCGTGTGGGGAAACATGGGAACACCTGGAAGTTATGGTGGTAGAATTTGGATAACATGACCATGAAAATTATAGTGGTAGAAGTTGGATAACAGTATTTTGTGTCACTAAAGTACTTGATTGCACTAATCACATAATAATAATAATAATTATAATTATATACTTAATCAAATATTATATAAATGATATAGTAAATATAAAAAAATATAAAAAATAATTAGAAAATATTTTCAAATTTTTGTTATATCATACCAATTCTTCCTATAACAATTATAATCTATATGAGGGAGAGGATGGGGATGGGGGATAAATTATAATCCTTGTTAGGAATTTTTTGGAAATGAACTGTGTAGAAGTTTTGAAATGTCCAACGTTACTAATGGATACTCCATGCATTAATGTGGACCTGAAATTTGAAAGTTACCACTTTTAGCTTTCATCTTTTTGGTCCTTAATGATGGGTGGATGGACAAAAAAGTTGAAAGTTACCACTTTTGGCTTTCATCTTTTTGGTCCCTGATGATGAGTGGAGTGTCTACTAGAAATATTGGAGGTTTCAAAACTTCTACACAGTTCATTTTCAAAAAATTCCTGTGAAAACAAACACTCTCAAATTATAATCCCTATATAATATAATAAACAAATATTTGTTTACAATTTTAATATCCTTGTTAACTACAATTTTTTTTTATATCATACCAATTCTTCCTACAACAAGTATAATATTTATATAATATAATAAACATATATTTGTTTAAATTTTAATATTTTTGTTAATTATAATAAAGAAAATGTTTACATTCTTAAAAAATAGTTATAAAATTAAAACAATAGTTGGTTAAGAAGAGTCAACCCTTAACTTTTAACACTACTAATCCTTAACCCTTAACACCACTGGATTTTTGGATGTCTCCTCCCAACTAAACACACAATAAAAGTATTGAATTTAGATCGCCTAAAAAATGAAACCCACACCTTAACCACTTAAACTAACAAAAATTAACTAACTTTATATTACTATTAAAATAAATATAATAATATTGGTTTTTTTTTCAAAATTAACTTCTCTAATGATAATATTTCATTGGCTACAACTCAAAGTTTCTTAAACCATATAAGATGCTTTTGGATCTTTCTATTCCCTACTACTTTAACACTACTAATCCACTACTAATCCTTAACCCTTAACACCACTGGATTTTTGGATGTCTCCTCCCAACTAAACACACAATAAAAGTATTGAATTTAGGTCGCCTAAAAAATGAAACCCACACCTTAACCACTTAAACTAACAAAAATTAACTAACTTTATATTACTATTAAAATAAATATAATAATATTGATTTTTTTTTCAAAACTAACTTCTCTAATGATAATATTTCATTGGCTACAACTCAAAGTTTCTTAAACCATATAAGATGCTTTTAGATCTTTCTATTCCCTACTACTTTAACATCATATATGCCTTAACGAGAACATATCCCTTATAAAACGGAAATAAAGCATTACAAAAAATGTCCTATAAGAAAATCACATAACTCTATACCATAGAGTAAAACATAATATAAAGCATAAAAATATCTCATCACAAAACTCTATACCATATTGTAAAGCATAAAAATATCTCCCACATTATATGAATATGTAATAAAACTAAAGACTAGAACTCATACTCTATTTCTACCCCCGACAAAGAAAATAAACAAAAACAATACAAACATTTACAATTACAAAAAATATCCTAAAAGAAAATCACATAACTCTATACCATAGAGTAAAGCGTAATATAGCGTAATATAAAGCATAAAAATATCTCATCACATAAATCTATACCATACTGTAAAGCATAAAAATAAAATATCTCATCACAGAACTCTATACCATATTGTAAAGCATAAAAATATCTCCCACATTATATGAATATGTAATAAAACTAAAGACTATAACTAATGACTCTATTTCTACCACGACAAAGACCATAAATAAAAATAATACAAACATTACAGAGACAATCATAGTGGTAAAACATTTAAATAGGTCGTTTTTCATCTCATAACATATTAACATATTATTGTAAAAAAATATTGTTTTCATTATTTATTATTAATTAATTAATGTAAAATTGTGGTTAATTGGTTAAAAAGTATTGGTAAAAGAGATAAAGGTCAGGTTGAGTTTAATAGATAACATTCAATTGTGTACCATGTGTACCATCTTGTTACTTTTAGGATCATTGCAGAGGACTTCTGCAATACTAAAACCAATATTTTGTGTTGTTTTGTTGACTTTAGAAATTTTTTTGACATGATTCCTAGGAAAAACCTTTGGAATAGGTTGGAAGAGATAAAAGTGGCTCTCGAGTTGAGGGTTGATGTAGTAAGGATGTATGAAAACATTATTGTTAAGTTTAAAAATATTGAGGGTTGGTCGAGAGAGATTAACTCCAATATTGGAGTCAAACAAGGTTGTCCCGTGTCCCTTACCTTTTTTGGCATATACATTGACTAGTTAGAAGATTACTTGGAAAAATAAGGTTGTGTTGGCCCTACTCTCATTGGTATAGTCATCAATATTCTTCTTTCTGATGATGATATCGTTCTTATGGAAATGACTCCCCATGATCTCGAAAACCAACTAACAATCCTCAAGTATTTTTTCTCCAATATGAGTATGACTCTTAATACTGATAAGACTAAGGTCATGATTATTAAATCCAATACGATCACTTATGACACCTTCTCATATGACAACAACAACTTGGAGGAAGTTAATTCTTACAAATATCTTGGAATTGATATTCACCACAAGCTCAATCAGAATTATAGCATTAAGAAAATGATTATTGGGGAATGTAAAGCTTATTATGGGGTTGAAAAAAATTGTAAACCAGTCTATCTTTGGATTTAGGATAAGAAGAAACTCCTCTTTGAGACTCTCAATACACTTATTATTCTTTATGGATGTGAATTCTGGGGCTGTAGTATTTCTCGTGAATCCTAGAGAAAGATAGAGAAAATACACAATAATTTATAACCTATAATCTCCAAATTAAAGGAAATACGCTCTATCACATCCTCCTCTTAGAAACAAGTCTCTACCCCATTGAGAGCATGGCTATGACTCGATACTTAATGTATAAGAATAAATTAAACGACATGGAAGACAAGAGGCTTCCTAAAATTGCTTCAAAATCGAGTCGTAACCACCATCGAATCAAGCGAGGATGGCATAAATATGCTCGGTCTTGGCTAAACTATTGGGGAATCATGGAAGACATCATTTTGTAGAATAAAAATACTATTAAAAATATCATCAAATCAAAATTTAAGGAGAAAATGTTGTGTGATAAAGAGTTAGAGGAAAAATAAAATAAGTGTAGAGAAAAAAATAAGCATTCCTAAGATAATAACAAATTCTCACTAGCTCCATAGTGAAATTGGGTGTTGGTCAATTCATAAAACGCCATGAGATAAAAGAGTGTGTCACCTTTGTGACACTAAGAAGGTTCAAGATGAAAATAACTTTCTATTAGATACTATGGTGATCTTGGAAATCTTCTCTTAATGCTTTGAGAAACAAAATTCTAAAGAATCACAAGTAATCACTTATCCTTTTAAGGTTGGATAGACCAATTTAGTCTTAGTGGATGTTAATCATCATCTCATCATAATAAATAAATAATTTTTTTTTTTATTGATTGATTATTATATGTTTTTCATTTATTTATCATAATAAATTATTTAAAAAACATTTTTTTGTTATAAATATTAAAACATATGTAATTTAAAAAAAATAGCCAATTTCCGCTAGCTCAATGGCTTAAGGTGCCAGTTTCATTTGTTAGGGAACCAAAGTTCAATTCAATACCCTAAAATCCATCCATGTTAAAGGTTGGTTTTTTAGCCAATGATTAAAAATTTTGGTCCTCCATGTTACAAACAAAAAAAGGTTTTAGTGAGACATTTCTAAAAAATTTAAGTGGATCTTGTTTTATATAAAAACTCAAAAAAAACAAAAAAACAAAAAAATAAAAAATAAACTCATTATAAATATTTTCTTACCTATTTTTTATTGTTCAAAATTATTGATAATGATGATTATTTATTATTGTTCAAAATTATTGATAATGATGATTGAATATGATACCAAAAATATGTAATTATTACAAAATATTTTTATAATTATACTAAATTATACCGTTCTTTTACATAATTAATATGGTTATAAAATTTATGAAGTATAAATGGTAGAGTTTTTTTCATTTAAGCCTCTTATGTTTTCATTTAATATTTTTCTTAAAATTATATTCATATTATAAAATATTTTTATAAGTATGATTTTATTTTTTTAATATATTTTAAATATGATCATTAAATTTTAAATTTTGTAAATATAATTCTATTTTTTAATATATTTTTAATCATATTTAAATTTGTAGATTTAAGTATGCATCATTTTACATTTTCAGTAGACTTAATAGGTAATAATATGTGTATCCTTGTAAGAGATCACAAGTTCAAATTTAACGCTGGATAGAGTATGTATACCTCAGTAGACTTTACCAGTAAAATTGCTAGGTAGAAAATGTCTCATACACCAATTTGATGCATGACTTGACCCTCACCTTAATTTTTTTTTTTGAGTTCTATTATTATTATTATTATTATAAATTAATAAAAATAACATTTAATAACAAAATCAACTAATATAAAAAAATAAAATATAAAAATATAATTTAATATGATATTATTAAAAAAATTATATATAATAAAATTTTGAAATTTAATATAAAATTTAAATATGCTAATTTATATAAACAAAACTAATATTTAATAAATTTAAATTTGAAAAAAAAATCAATTCTTATTTAATAAAACTATAAATTATTAATATAATAAGTTGAAAATTGTTTATGAAGAAGTTAATATTATTCATTTATCCAAATTTACTTAGGAACCTCAACATAATACACAAATAACCATAAATAAAAAGATGCAGCCAAAATAACACTTCAATTCATTAATATCAAACAATTGAAATTTACAGATATAATGGAAATAAACTAGCAAAGGTGCTGGTAGGTGTTATAATGGAGTTTGAAGGCCTATATATTATTGAGAAATAATGGAAAACCCTAAACATTCAAAATCCTAACTTTAGGAGATAAACCATCAAAATATGGGTCCAGTAGAGGTAAATTGGTCCATCAATTTCTTGGGGTCAGTAACTTTGACATACTATCTCCTATTGACACACATGATACATTGTTAGAAAGATCTATCCGAGGATTACACATATTAACAAAAAATATCAAGTGAGGAATGGACTCATATTCTAGGAGGTTTGATGCCCAAAAAAAGTCGTTTAAAGCCTCAAAACTGCTTCGAAAGTTCACAACCCAAAAAACTGCCAAAAATAATAAATTGTACTATAATTAAGAAAACTTAAAAACTAAAAAAAACAATGATAAAGTCCAAGTGGAATAGACGGATGACCACCAATATCCACCAAAATCACTCATATTTTAAAAATAAATATTAATAAGTTAAATAAAATGTTATTTTTTTTATAATTATTTAATTGAATCTGGTTTTCAACCTTTTGTTCTCTTTAAAAATAATTAAACTATCACTTTACCTTTACCACGACATGCCTTTTATAAATTCCATCTCTCTCTATATATAAGATAACTATTAATAACTTAAATAAAATCCTATTTTTGTTATGATTATTTAATCAATTAATTGTGAGTCTCGTTTTCAGCCTTTTGTTCTCTTTAAAAATAATTAAACTATCACTTTATCACTTTACCGTGGCATGCCTTTATAAATTCCATCTATATATATATAGTATCTAATAAAAAATAAACAAAATAGATTATTATACAAAATAAAGAATATAAATTTAATTTAATATAAAATTATTAATATATATATTAATTACAAATAGATATTCAATTTAAAATATTATTATTTAAATTAAAAAAAATAATTTATATTTAATAAAACAATTAAATATTTATATAATATATAGAAAATTAATTCACTACTCCATCACATGATAGTAATATCAATATAAAATTAGTTAATATAAGGTAATAGCATAGTTGTACGAGAACATTTTTAACATTTCTGAAATTTGTTTCTGAAGTTGAGGGAGCTTCAGAACTAGTTGGGAACGTCCTCAATTTGTTGGGAACTCTTTTGGGAACTTGGAAGTTTTTTTGGGAGCTTCAACATCAAGGAAATGGGAGCTTGGAAACCAGTTTCCTAAACTAAGATCTTTAAATTAGAATTATATTAAATTAAAATATAAATTTGTTTATTTCATTATTACAAATATTTTCATTATATTTATTCAAAATATCACTATAAAACTAAGACTAAACTATAATTAAATATTATTTCAAAAATTAGTTAACTAAAACACTTAATAAGACTCACTTTATAGTTGCGGATATGAAAAACTTTTAATGCATGTATGTTTTCCTTCAAGCCCAAACTAAACATCAAAGGCCAATAAATCAATACCCTATCCACCACAAGCATTTGGTCCACTATGTAGTTGATATTATTGTATTTTCATATTAGAAGAGTAGTACTATTTTGTTTTTTTCAATAAAAAAAAGAATAATGCTTCAAATTTACAAAGATTTTAAATTTTATATATGTAAACTTTAATTTTAAAAAGATGTTAAAATTGTATATATGTATTTTCAATTTTGTTTTTCATTTTCTAATGGAATATTTATGGATATTAAATATATTCATATAATTATTAACACAAATTAAATTATTAATTTCAATATTGTAGTTGTTGTAATAGGAGAAACATTGTCCTCAATTGACCTTCAATTTTATTGAAATAAGATTTAAAATGTATCAAATATCTATACATTGTAATCTAAAGTATCATTGTAATTTAAAATATTTTTTATATTTTCTTAATATATATTATTGCGCTTCCCAACTTCAAATTCTAGACACTCTATCCACTTTCCCAAAATTCTTAAGTTTAAGAAACTAGTGCAACATAGCATAATAGTAACATCAATATAAATAATTCAAAATATTATAAGATATTTTTCAAATTTATATAATTAAATTATAATATAAATTATTCTACAAATTTATTAATTAAATTATAATGATGAGATTATTAACGTACATTAAAACAGAATTGATCTATCCAACCAAATTATACTAAATTTTATTTAAATTTAATTATTTATATTCCAATAAAACATCAACAACACGTTTTTTAAATTATTATTATGTTTAAACAATTATTTTAAAATCTTTATGATAAGCATTCTTCCATTTCATTTTGATTGTTAACTGAATTCCGTTTTCGATATTTTGTTATAACTTGATAATTTTTGTTTTGATTAAAGATTTCATTTTATAAACCATCTGTTTCGATTTCTATTAACGGTGGGTATAATTAAATTAGGTTATAACCGCTAGTCAATTTTATTTCGATTGAAGATCTTCTGAAAAGCCAGTGTTGATTAAAGATCTCAATTTAAAAACCGTATGTTTTGTTTTCTTCTTGAAATCCGCAAAACAAATTTAATTTGATTAAGCATGTCTCTAACACTGGAAACCAGGGTTTTATATCTAAGACATTGAAGTCCAGGTTTTATGCATTTAGGGTTAGGGCTTTAGGGCAGATTTTATGCATTTAGGGTTAGGGTTTTAGGTCTAAAATCTTTAACGAGTCGACGAATTAATGCACAGCTGAAAGACGAAAAGGAAAGAATCTGAAAGGTGGGGGATCACGAACTCGATCGATCAACAACCACAAAAAGCAAGAATAAATTAGAAAAAGGGAAGGCCTGAATTAGTCGTGATCGCGAGCTCGGAGATCTGGAGGGCCAAACAACCACAAAACGTGGATACACGTGATAAAGAGGAAGAGAGTGTGGAGGGGTTGTTCATACCACACGAACAACGTGGAATTGAAGCGAAATCCGTGTGTTTCATTGCCTCCAGAGTGTGTTATATGGCGACATGGAGATGAATCGGCATTCAAATCCAACAGGGCTACCCAATTTCCTTCATATAAATAGCGGAGAACACGGACAGTCAATGCACCTGCAGCTCTTCAAGAAGAAAGATTGACGCCAGCAAGAATTTCAGAGCTCTCTGCTTCCGTGCTCGAAGATGTTGAAGTTGAAGAGTTTGCTCCTGACGAAGTCGTTATACCCAACGGCTCTAGTGTGCGACCTGTGCAGGCGTCATGCAGACGGAGACGATGACGACGACGACGACGACCCGCCGGACGTGGCTCCGGCCGCTTCTGAAGGTTATTTTAGCCCGACCCGCTCTGAAATCGAGCCTTCGATTGAGTACATATCTTCATTGCAAACTCTCCCAGTCCAGGAATCGCTGGTCTCAATCGATTCTGTGCTCATCGAATGGCCACATTTAGGATAGCCATATACCGTAGATGCCCTATATTACAAGAGATAGACGTACTCTCTACTCATGTACGGGCGGCTTGTTTATCACTGTTCCATGCCACGGTTAATATGTAATTATGATATAACAAAAAAAAACGCTTAGTTGAATGTTACGATATATATTTAGATGTTCATCCATTTGTGGTGACGAATATTTTGCATTTCGGCTTTATTTTAATGGATGGAGATTATATGAATTCAGAGATGATTTAAAAATTGCTACTTTTGTGTTTCAGAGTTTCAAAGTCGCATTTAAATACACGAGTCTATGCATTCAGAGATCATTTCAAAATGGTATTTTTGGGTTTAGCCCATTAACTCGCATTTGAAGGCACGTCTGGTAAAATGTTTTATGATATGTTGATGGTAGGATTCATTGTGAAAAAAACGAGGTTTACTAGCAGGAGAGCCACTCCAGAGCTCTGCCAATCAAGGGATATATATTCAAAATGAAATATTTACATTTAAACGTTTGTCGGAAATGTTTTTCATAACGACATTGGGATACCTAGAGAAATCAAATCCAGGAAGGAAATTGTCCGTCTTTTCATATCAAGCTAGATGAGACGATAAAGTGACTTCTCGAGGTGACAAATTAGGGATACAACATCTTCAGAAAAAACTGGAGGTTGTTTCATGTATAGTTCTTCATTCAAGTAATTATGTGGTAAGGTCCTTTTGACATTCATTCATATGTATTTTCCAAGCTTGATAACAAGAACTCAAAGAATGAATCAGATTGAATCCATCTTTTCTTGGAGTAAGGATTGAATCCATCATTGCTTGCAATAGGGGCAAAAGTTTATGAGTATTCTATTCCTCTAACATGGGAGAAACTATTATCAACAAGGTAGGTTTTAAATTTTTCCAACTTCTATTTATTGAAAACTTAGTCCTATAGATATATTAGGAACAAACAATTTTTTGACCTTCACTTATAGAAATAAGATTTTAATTATTATTTTTGAATAAGGAATGTATTTTTTTTTTATATCTTTCTATTTAGAAAATTTAGAAAGACTTTTTATTTATTTTGACCTTCACTTATAGACACAAGATTCCAATTATTATTTTTGAATAAGGAATGTATTTTTTTTCATATCTTTCTATTTAGGAAATTTAAAAAGACTTTTTACTTATTTATAATTTTGAGGATATTTAGTTTTGAATTTCTTGTCCATAAGATTGTGATAAGATTCTAATCAATTACACATAACTAATAGAGTCATGTGAGCATTAATTAAATCACCAAGTAAAGTACCAACAATTTTTAGTTTTTTCAACCAATTTCAAAAGAAGATTACTTAGAGGTGAAAGACCATCATATTGAATTTGACGAGGAGCAACTAGAAGCTTCACTACATCTTCATCATCTAAATAAGAATGATGGTCATTAAAAACAATACATATTTTGAAGAAGTTGAAAAATTGGCAAAGTAGGCACACATGTCAATGATGGTTCATTGAATTTAACATTTTTCTCAAATATAATCTCGAAAGTGTGAGATAAAATAACTTGTATGCTTTAACATATTTAGAATATCCAAAGAAAATACATTTTTCATTTTTATTTTGCATTTCCTTATGCTAATCATCTAGAATATGAGCCCACACTTTATAGAAAGCTTCCAAGCACTTTGAAATGATTTCTATCACCTTTAATATTAAAATAATATTCTTATGAAATTAGTACCATTACTATCTTAGTATGCTTATGGTTCATAATATAATTAACACAATTGATTTCTTTAACTTAATACCAAAGAGTTAAAATTTTAGATTGAAACAAACTTTTAAACATTTCTTAAGTGTGCTATTTTTATGCTTATTTACATTATTCTAACTTATTTGTAGGGCACAATATATGCCATTTGAATGTAATGTGTTTGAGAAAAGTTTAATGGATTTTCAATTGACATCATCATTGGTGTGAATTTTTTTGATTACATGTTTGGATTTATTTTCAATTAGTTTTTCAAGAAATAAAAGAATATTGAAAACATTACTTTTTAATTTAATGAAATAAATGTATGATGCAAAGAAAGTGTGATAATTAATGAAGATGAGAATGTACTTTAAAGGTTGTACAATTTTTTATTCTTAACTAATAAGGAAGAATCCATTCACTTGGTGCTTTGAAATCCACTGCAAATGACAGTTCAAATGACCAATTCTCAAAATTGTACAAACTTCAATAATCATCAACATTCCTTTAATATATTAATACATTAAATGTAAAAAAAATCATATATTATGAGAATGTCATCAAAACTAAGTTTTTTGAGATTTAAATAGTCTTTATTATTTAATTAAATTTTCAATATTCTTCAATCTAAATCTATTTGGATTCATTAATTGATTATTGATGCATTAAAGGTCTATATAACAATAATTACATCAAAATTCAGCTTTTTGGTTTCTAAATCAAAATATCAAGATTACATATTCATTTAAAAAAAAAAAACACATTTAATTAAAAATAATGACAACATATTTTTGGATCAAAATAACTTTATTACTAGATAAGTGGACATATTGAGATTGTTGTACACCCTTTAGAAGTTGGATGAGTCTATGATTACAATCTGATTTTATTCTCTTTTCCAATTACAAACAAACAATCAAATATCCAACATGACATATTGAGATTGTTGTACACCCTTTAGAAGTTAGATGAATTTATGATTACAATCCGATTTTATTCTCTTTTCCAATTACAAACAAACAATCAAATATCCAACAGAGACTAAATAAAATACCCCCAAAATCATATATTTCATTTTTCATATTTCTATTTCTACATTATATTTTTTTCAATTTTCAATTCCATAGATTCAAAATATTTCTAATATGATCACAATAATTTTTTATTATTATTATTTTCTTCAATTGTAAATTATGTATATGGAAAATCATTTCTATTATAATCATCTATATCATTTTCAAAAATATTATCTATCAATATTTTACAATAAAATATTTTCAAACAAACAATAACATTTACTTTAGAAAAATATTATTTTCCATATCCAAAAGAATATAAAATTAATTAAGAAAAAAAAGATATAACATTAATTAAGAAAAAAAATGATAAAAAAATACAAATTTACAAAAGTAATGTAAAACCATCATACACCTAGACTTCAATACACCAATAAAAAGACAATATCTTTCATCCATCACAATGGTTATTATTGAATGTCTTTATTAACAATAAAATTGATTGATCACGTGTATCTCCATATTGTGACCACATATCACTTACCTTTTTGTTATACAATTGTATCCATTCCGCTTGTATTTTCTTTTACAAATGACAACTACACTATCAACTTTTAAGCTTACTCATTGAATGTGCTTGTTCTCATAATCCGATTTCCATGTTGCAAAATTGTAGTGTTGTATGCAATATCTTAATCAATTGGAATGAAAAATACTTCAACAATATTCCATCACATCTATCCAAAAGTGGTTCATCTAGAAAAAAAAGACTCATTTCATTTAAAATATAAATAAGATCTTTTAACTCTTATTAGTGTTCATTTTCACAATTACAACATATCTAACATTTATCATAAAATGTACAATTTTACAGTAAAAATTTCATAAAATAAATATTTATATAAGACAAAAAAAAATTGGAAATAATTTTTTTATAAAATTTTAAAAATATTATTGATTTAATAATACATAATGTACATGTGCATAACATCTTGTTATTATGATTGGGTGAGATTTTAAAATTTTATCATCCTCATATATGAGGTTATAAGTGCTTTGGGAGTATTTATGGTTTTGATGGATAGAATGAGACTCAATTTGTATGGGGAATTTTCATTTCTACCAACAATGAGGCTAAATCCTTAATGGTCTTTTAAGGACTAAAAATTCTTACTATGACAACATAGAAAACATTAGTCATTAATTTGCTTCAAGATATATTACTCATGGACTTCAACATTGTCACTTGTAAGGTCCATTTAATGAATTGAAGCATTACTTGCATTATTGAGAAAGGGGGGGATGGAATCCATTTTGTCTCCATTTCCTTGAAATTTCAAGTCCCCTTGTGTTTTTTAAGGGAAATCCACTCACACTTCCTCATCACTCTTTAAGTCAATTTAATGAGATGATGCATCACTTTGTCACTTGTAAGGTCCATTTAATGAATTGAAGAATTAATTACTTGCATTATTGCCAAAGGGGGGATGAAATCCCTTGTGTCTCCCTTTCCTTGAAATTTCAAGTTCCCTTGCGTTTTTTAAGGGAAATCCCCTCAGGCTTCTTCCTTATCACTTTTCAAGTCAATTTAATGAGATGATGCATCACCTGTCAAATACATTTAATGAGATGATGCATTACTTATCAAATCCATTTAATGAGATGATGCATTATTTTCTTGAGTTTTTGAGAATGGGGGATGAAGTTTAACCAACCTACCTCACTTTATTTTTTCAATTTCATGACCTTATAATACCCTCACTTGCATTTGTCAATTCCATATAATGAGTTGGGACTCAAGGAATTCAAGGACCCTTCATGCTACCTTCTCCTAAGATATGGACATGCAAAAACTCTATGCCACACTGTCTTATGATATGTGAAAAACACATATTCAAGATTAATATATTTCACCCTCTTTAAGCTTCTACACATGTAGAAAAAATGCATTCTCTATTGTAATAATTAGGTCTTACAGAAATTGGTGTAATGTGGAGACACATTGATTTCATAAATGGCTGTATCAAGTTTATCTACAACCCAAATTTCATTTCTTTACTAATGATAAAAAAATTCCTAAAAGTAAAGAAGGCACATTCAATACATTAGGAGTAATTAATATGTAGTAGAGTATGTTTCAGGTTGCCTCATATTCTTGTTGCACCAAGAGGCACATTATACAACCCATTCTTAAGTAGATGTGTGATTTTGTGCCTAAATTCAATGTGGAGCTGACATGTGTCACTCTTAAATAATAATAAAAGAGAATTAAGTAAATGAAAATTTTATAAGTGAACTCTAACCTGTTTTGGAGTGAAAATGGAAGGGTTTGCACCTCGAGAGATTTGATCCCTCTTAGCACTTCATAGAACCAGAGTTTAAATGGGTCTATACCGGTTCATAATTTCATGTGTCAAATATATTCCCCTACACGATATCTAAAAACCTGCTATGTTGAAGTCCTTACCCAAATTCCCCAACTCTACTCCAAAACTACTCATGGTCCTTATTAAATTCCTAAAACCTTGTCATTTTTTTGACAAATTAAAGACCCACCTAAATTTTAGAAAATAAATCAATTCCAACTATTTTGAATCTTGCAACACGATTCAACGTTGATACAAATACCTTTCCTTATAATATCAAGCTCATGTTAACAATTAAATGCGGGAATTTAGTTGTTTATCTATTTCTTCTTACCAAAATCTCTTCCTCTATGTCACTATTGGAAACTTAACTCAAAACAAATATCTATTTTCTTTCTTAACGGTTGAATAAAAAACCACTTCTATTTCTCATATTTCTTCATCATACTTGGAATATAATCCATGGTCTTCCCTTTGGATACATCAATACTTCCCTGAAACATAGTGGTGTAATCATATTAGTGTCCAGGATGAACTATATATGGTCTAGTTTGATACCACCTTAAAATTCTCCGTATTCATCAAAGAATGGAAGCCTTTCAAAGAATCCCACCCTAAATAATGGAAGCCTTGAAAGAAGTTGAAAAATATCTATGGAATATTATTATAAAAGTTACAAGTTGCAGATGATAACCATCAATCAACCAAGTTATCTAATATAATAATTTAGTTGAATGAAAGTTCTATTTAGAGAAAAGAGAGCTACTAGAAATGTATGCACCAATTGTTAATGTGTTTGAATTCCAAATTTTATAATTAAACCATGTTTATTTACATATTTAAAAATGTTTGATGTTCTAGAGTTATTTCATGCATAAAATTTATTCATTAAGAGTGCTTCTGGAGTCGATCTAAGCTATTGGAACCTTTGTTGGTTACATATATATATTCTCTTTATAATTAAATAGACATTATCCACTATCTTATTTTAACATCCTGCTCTTGCGCGCACCTGGTTTGACTTATTCTTTAAGGACACTTGCATGCAAGTGATCTAGTTCATTATATGATTGACTGTTCGCTTATGTATTATGATGATGTTGTGGATATGATGATATCTTATTTGATTATATATGTATCGACATGTGATATTGATTGGTTTCTCTTGAGTGCACAGGACTCTTGACAGATTAAGGATGTCGATGGCATCGATGGACCTCCTTGGACTCCAGACTGAGTCAGGGAGTTGATTATTATGATTTGACTATTTCTGTTATTTCATATGTGACATATGGATGGTATATTATGATTTTCCTTATGGATCGCTGACAAGTTTCGTTAATGGATGCAGACTGATGATAGATTGCTAATCAGGCTCACATTTGGAGTAAAGGGGTCATGCACAAAAACCATATATATTGAGGGAGAGGTGTGGCAACAACCCTCCCACATCTTACTAGCACTCTCGCCATGGCTCAAACTATAGGTTAACGATTACCTAGTTTGAGAGATCCACAATGCCATGAGGGAAAACTGAGGCAGTCGCTCACAAAGATTCTAAGGGGCATGCAATAAGGCATGGTCCTTATTCCTTAGAGGCTGTTACTATCCCACAAGGTAGTTTGACGAAGTATTGACTCCAAGGGCATACATCTACCAAAATTAGTCATAAGGCAAGTGGCACCCTTGGAGAAAGTATTGTGTCTTGAAGGGCATGTCGCATAATTGAAACTTGAATGAAGGCAAGTGACACCCTTGGAGCACGTAGTGTGTCTTGAAGGGAATGTCACGATGTTTAAACACAAGTGAGTCAATGAACCTAGGTGCCTAGAAAACGATATCTTACCTTGACATGGTAAACCTTAAATTAATTATGTATGAGTGAAGTTTATTAATTTTAATTTCTCCCTTAAAAATTTGCTAACCCTAGTTGAATTTAAAGCCTAGGTCTAAGTAGGATATAAGGACTAAAAATTAATTAAATAATTAATAAAGGGGGGGAAATGAAGAAAAGAAAAAGGGGGAAAAATAAATTTATAATTTAAAGGAGGATTAAATTATCTAAAAATTTAATTGTTGTCTATGTGAAAAACTTGCTAAATTCGAACTTAGAAAAAAAGGGAATTTAAAGGCAAAAAGGAATGTGGAACATAGAAAGGAGTCTAGTCTAGAGAACTTTGCTAAAATGAAATCAACTAAGATTTAAGAAGGGTGTCAGTCATTAAAGGAAATGGAGGGAATAAAGGGACATCAAGAAGAGTTTTTAGGAATGCTTTTAGGTGGGTGAGGGAAATTGGAAATTCAATTTAATTAATTCATTGAATTTATGGTGCAACTAATGGATTGGGTGACAAGTGTACGGGGGAGAATATTTCCTAATTAATTTTTAATAAAACTAATTTAATGTGCAAATGGAAAGGTGACTAACACGAAATCTATAAAATAAATGGAAGAGACGAGGAATGGATCACTTTTAGGCAAGCGTAACGTTATGTTGTTGGATTTTCTTGACTGATTTTTCTTGTGGGAGTTGGGATACCCAGCTTGAATAGAGAGTGGTAGCTCGACCTTGCTGTTAGAATATGAGTGGATTTGCTCGTTTTACCATTGAAAATACCCTTTTTACCCAACCATAGGCCGAAGCCACCCTCTGAGCACCTTAACCTTGATAGAGAATCACTCTGGAAGCAAACCCTAGGCTAGATAGCCAAACAAAGGGTAGCACACCATTCCCCAAGGATAGTGCATCAACAAGAGTTGATCAGATAGTCCAAAGCCTAGCCAAGAGATAGTCCAATAATAACTCCTAGCTGCAGTAGCTGCAATGACAACAGTCCTCCAAACCCATGCAAAAACTGGGTAACTGCAGTGCGCACAAGTGTTTCTCTGCAATTCTTAGACTGCCTTCCAGAATGAGAACTGGCCTCCTGTATTTATACTAATTCTGGCTAACTGCCTGGGCCAAATTCTCATTATGGGTATCTGTCTGTTTAGTATACATTATTATTTTTGTCGACTTCTTCTCTTGGAGGCTAATAACCTAATATAAATTATCTTATTGAGCCGACAAGTCTTCTAGGGTTATTAGCCAACTCATTAGGGTTTCTTCTTGCTTCCCAGATTATTCTATCCTTGTCAGGTTTACACGTGGAGGTAAATACCTCCCGCAGATACCATAATATCAACACTCCCTCCTAGCTAGGGAGGTATTACTGGTAATGGTCTTGAGCACAAAAACATACCATTCACTTGGTAGCATACACATAGTTGTATAGACTAGATCATGAATAGATCATGAGCACCACCATCATCATCAGTGTCATCAGCTACATCATCTCTCGAAACCATACTCTATCTGATTAATTAGACATGATTCTCACTCCATAGAGTGATACAAGAGCCATTCTTATAATCTAGAAGAGTAAATGTTCTGAACCATTTTCTGTCTGGGAAATCTCTGTCCTTTGATTATCCATCCAATATTTTTGATAGTCTTCAAGGCAATCAAAACAAAATAGAACACAAATGTGTCTATCCATAGTAGTACATAACTACAATCCAGTGGTACACTACCGCACCAAGTAACAAACAAGTACTTGATCAACAACGTATAATCATGAATAGTGGAACACATCCACCACAGTAGTATACATCTACTATCATATAGTCTTCATAATAATCATATGATATCAACCTGTGCAGAAACAATGTTATGATATAAACTAAATCATCTGGTTCAATCTTTCATTCATATCTGTGAGATCTGAAAGAATATTTTCCCTCCGAGTAGAACAATGAGATATCTAGACTATTCTTCTCAAGCAAGGAAGAATAATTGTCCTATTTTATGAACCTAGACCATTCCCCACCTTGGTCCATTCTTCCTACACTAATCAAATTTCACCCTGGAGAGAATGTATAAACCTTAAGGAATGCATGTCCCTAATTGTTGAGCCTGGACCATTCCCCACCCTGGGCCATTCTTCCTACACTAATCAAAGTGCACCCTTGAGAGAATGTATAAAACTTAAGGAATCACTGTCTGAACCATTTCCTATGTTAACCACAAGAGGAAAAGACTGTCCTGCATCAACCTCCAAAACATACCATTCCTCATGTTAACCACAATGAGAAATTGTTGTCCGGCGAGGCAGACCAGTCTTCTTGAGTAACCCTCAAGAAGAGAGACTGCCCTAGACCACTCCCCATGTTAACCACAATGGGAATTTTTTTTCTATGATACATCAACAATCTGGACCATTTCCCATGTTAACCATAATGAGAAATCATTGTCCATCATAAATATCAATCCACTTTCTGAATAGGAAAGAATCTGTCCAAGTTGGACTATTTTTCAATGAATGTCTTCAATAATATTTTTAGTGCTCCCTCCCAACCTCGGAGTCATATCTTCCTTTTTCAATAAGGAAGTCATCTCCATGAGCTCCATCTTGAGTACGCAAACTCTTTCATCTTTTACCAAAATGTCTGCTCATCTGCTCATCTGTGGAGATATGTATTGGAGAA
>ML783845.1:181259-231206 GCA_009831015.1 Picea engelmannii
TATATATACAAGATATGTATAAAGATGATGCAAACAATATATGTACAAGGAATAAGAAGAGTATTGTTACCTTAAGAACAAGAAGTCTCTTTCATCTTGCTTAGTCTTCTTTGTAGTTTCCTTTTCTTCGGCAACTGATGCTTTGTGTTTCTCCTTCCTTTTCTTTAGCTTGGTACAATGACTCTTGTAGTGGCCATACTTTCGAAAGTTGAAGAATTGTACTTTTGAAATGTCTTTCTCTTGATTTGGCTTCCTCCTTGAACCAAACTTCCTTTTGTTCCTAAAATTCTTGAATCTTGTTGTGAAGGCTTGATCATCGTACTTCTTTTGGGGTTTCTCTTTTGCATTGATTCTTGATTCTTCTTGAGCACATCAAGTCCAAATTTCTTCAAATGTTGGATACTCCTTCCTTGTGTTCATGCTTGCGGCAAATGAATCCCACATCTTGGGAAGACCATTGAGTACTATGGTTACCAATTCCTTCTCCGAGATGATCTCTTCAATAGATTGTAGTTGATATCTTAACTGAGAGATTATCACAAAATATGATGTTATGATGTCCTCATCATTCATCTTCATGTCACAAGCTCATTCTTTAGACTCATAACTTGCCCATTGTTTCTTACCGGGAAGAGGTTTGTTAGGGCATCATACATCTTCTTCGATAACTCAATATGGGAGATGTAGGGTATCAAGTGGTATTTTATAGATTCCACTATGATACTCATAGCATTGATGTCATTGTCTTTCAACTTCTTCGTAGCTGCAACATTATGCAGTTCCTTCTCTTTCCCTTCTTTAAACTCTGGTTTCACGATCTTTCCTTTCACGATATGAAGCACTTTATTCTTGGCAAGGATGAGATCAATCCTTGTCTTCCACTCTCTGAAGTTAGAATCTCCATCTAACGTGTTCTCTAACTTCATAGAGTAAGTAATGGCTTCTTTGACTTGGTCAAGCCTAGATTTGACCAAAAAATCAAACTTCATGTCTTGGCTTTCTGAGAGTTCCAACAAATGCGCTAGACTAGGGTGCATTGATCTATCTAAAGATTAGGTCAATCCCTTAATTTAAGGTGCCTCAACAAGAGGATTAGGTTTTCTGCAATTGCACCTACTAGTAACCCTAACGGTAGTGCTATGGTGACTGCTCCTGCTAGAAATCCTAGCGACAGTTATTCAATGAGATTAATATCCTTACGACTATGTTTCCTTCCAACAGTTAGACTGAATGAAGGAGGTGTGGGCCCATAACCTGTTAGAATATGAGTGGATGTGCTCATTTTACCATTGACAATACCCTTGTCACCCAACCATAGGCCGAAGCCACCCTATGAGGACCTTAAAATTGACAGAGAATCACTCCAGAAGCAAACCCTAGGCTAGATATCCAAACAAAGGGTTGCACACATTTCCCCAAGGATAGCGCATCAACAAGAGCTGATGAGAGAGGTCAAACCCTAGCCAAGAGATAGTCTAAGTGTAACTTCTAGCTGCAGCAGCTGCAACGACAATTGTCCTACAAACCTGCGTAGAAACTGGGAAATTTCAGTGTGCACAAGTGTTTCTCTACAATTTTGAGACTGCCTACTAGAATGAGAACTAGCTTCCTATATTTATACTGATTCTGGCTAACTGCCTGGGCTGAATTCACATTTTGGGTATCAGTCTGTTCAATATATATTATTATTTATGGCCGACTTCTTCTCTTGGAGGTTAATAACCTAACATAAATTATCTTATTGAGTCGACAAGTCTTCTAGGGTTATTAGCCAACTCATTAGGGTTTCTTCTTGCTTCCCGGAGTATTCTATCCTCGTCAGGTTTACACGTGGAGGTAAATACCTCCCGCAGCTACCATAATATCAACACTTGCGAGGCAAGATGGGAGCTAGATTATTCTATGGTTTGTGTGCTTGGCTCCTTTGCGGCTCGGGGGGCTCAGGGAGAAGAAGAGTACCCCTAGCGTTGGCTAGTAAGTACCGGTGAGGTCTCAATGATTAACAAGTAAGAAGATGGACATAGCATAAGCACGAGACAACAACTACAAATTCTTCACCCTTCGGTTAAGGTACACATGTATACAAGTTTTTGTTGTAAATTAATTGAATGTTTTATGTGTGGAAATTATATGTTTATGGAATTATAGTGGTTTTTGGTATAGTTGGGCAAGTTTGTTTGATGTGGTTAGACAAAAAATTTAAATGGATTTCCCTTATTGAGTGAATATCATCCGATGTGTCCTTCCCATTACCCCTGTTTTAAATTAAAATGTTTTGATCTATGACTGTAATACCCTTCTGCTGCGTTGAGGAAAAGATATGGCTCTTCCCCCTCACACCCAGACCATTTTTTATTTTAGTTTATTCTCCCAAGTAAATTTTCTCAGCCTCTCCTTTCATTTTGTTGTGTCCATCTCTTTTTCCCCACATAATCTGGGAGTTTTCCTCCTAGATTTTTCCAGTTGCTTATCCACCCATACATTGCTGATTACGCCCAGAGAGTTGCCCATTTTTTTTAATCCCCAATGCCCATTCTACTGAGCGATGTGTGTGTCTCTCTCCTCAGTATTTGGAGAAAATCGTATGGATCAATTTCCCAATGATTTCTCTCCTCACACAGACATTTGCATTGTTATCCTTGGTGCCTTGCTCCCACTTCACACAAAATTTAGACTGAGGTCTTTGTGTGTCCATTGGGTGATTTCTTATCTTCCCTTTCTCCTCTATGAAGATGAGTGGTGCAGAGGTCGTACCCACACAAATTTTTCCCCTCCTCTCTGCATTATTGACAGCCTTAAACCCTTTGTATTTGGTCCCGTTCCATAGAATTTTTGGGAGTGTTATGTTGCCCAAGCTTGTAAAGGTTATGATGTGGTCCACATGTTAAGTACTATCCAAAGTTGCAACTTTGTTCATGGTGGATTCCTTGTTGGACTATAGAAAACAATCCCAAAAAATGAGTGATTAGATTCTGTGTAATTCCTTTGACTTTTGTGGTATTTAATTTTTTTAACGATTTGGTGCTGCAACATTATCTCGCCTTCCTGAGCACCTCTGCATTAATTTAGTGTTCCTTCTTCTAGGCTCATCCATTCCTGGAGCTATTCATTGTCTGTATATCAATTTCATTTTCCTTTGAGAATTTTTGTTTCAAGGTCTATATCAAGGACTGGATCGAGAGTAGTATCAGGTGTCGGATCTAGGACCAGATGGAGTGTCGGATTAGGAGGTTTATCGTTTTAATGACTAAATTGTGGTGTGTAACTCTTGTTTCATGTCTCTGTCCTTAGCGCTTATTGTAGATTTGGGTTGGGAAAATCTAGTGAACTTGACCCTTGCGAGCCCTTTCTCTTTTGAGTTTTTAAAAGTTGATTTATGTATCTGTTTCCTCTGCTCTGTAGAGTTCTGAAAATATTTATCTGTCTTAAGGAAATATAGATTTGTTTCTTACTTTTCTCAAGAACTTTGTTTTTATATTTGTTTTGCTGTTAGGGATATTTGTGATTATTTATTAACTGGAATCCACTCATGGTGCAAGCTTGAAATCACAGCTTGATGTGAACTTTAATTTCACCCTGTATTCATTTCCTTCCTCGAAATTCTATTCCCTTCTTTATTTCTGAGTTGGCAATTACATTTTCCTAGATTTCTTCTTCAGAGTTTTCTGAGATTCATGAATAAATCTACGTTTCGGTGTAATCCTCCAGGGTTTATCTCAGTGCTTCTTTGAAAACTAGACAATGACCCTTCCATCCTCGTTTGGAAGTTTTTATCCAGCAATTACCTTCCGCATTGGTAACTTATATATCCGTGTGTTGACTGTCAAAAATATACATTGGAATCCCATAATCATTGAGTATTCGATGTTGGTCAAGTATCCTTTCATTTTTCTTTTTGCTGAGTAACGTTCAATCTAGAGGAATTACTGGAAAATTATGTATGTACTACACCTTAGGAATTCCCTTTTGTGCTTGTTGGAACATTGAAAACCATTTTAAATTCTATAAGAATCTCGTGGTATGTTCATCAGAGTCACTTTGTTGGAACTCCTTGAGGTCTTGTTGTTAGCCTTGAACACCTAGATTGATGTTCCCTTACCTTTAACCTCTACCTTTTCGACTGCAACTCTACCCACACTAATTTCTTGTTTCCTGTATTCTTTTTAATTCAAATTTTTTTGTTATCGTAAATTGCGTTGTAACAGATCCAGATGGAGGACCGAATGAAGGTATGGATGGGGGACTAGATGAAGGTTTGGATGGAGGACCGAATGAAGGTAGGGATTGAGGACTGGATTAAGGTTTGGTTGACAACTAGATCATTTTTGCACAGGTTTAGGGGTTGGAATAAATTCCAGAACTGTTCCTTTGGATTCTTAATTCAGAATGTAGCTTAACATCTAATTATCTATTAATCATTACAACATATTGATCTTTTTTAATTCCTTTAATGAATTTGAGAAAAATAAATGCACTCTTATTTATGGAAGAACAAGTTAAGGTATTCCTTGAAATTCTTTAATGGATATGTAAGTTTTCAAATTTTTATTTATTTCCCTTACTGATTTTCTTAGGTTTATAAAAAGGGTACATGATGAAGGGTAGAATGTTAAGTTGTTGTATTTTTTAAGCATGGATGATCTCCTTTTATTTCTTAGTTGGATATGTAAAGTAACATGACGTCCTTACGTGACGGGTGATAATTGATATTCTTGTGGATCCATAAGACATGAGTTTATCTTAGACTCGATGATTGTAATTACACTTATGAATCTTAATTTTTATATAGCACTACCTTATAGGAATTTCACTTAATCATTACCTGAATGATGGATTGAGTAGATTAAATTAGACCCGACACTATGATGAATTATTTTGATGTTAACTGATGATTTTCCTTATGAGACGAATTGAGTGATTTATGGTTTATGCTGTGATGCGTCATTATTAAAAGAATGCATTGGTTATGGGATATTTTTTATTGTGTTAATGCGTTGATATATGTATCATTATTCAATGCCATGTTATGCCAGATTATGTCGTGCAGGTTGTTAATGTGTTAATATTGTTCATTAATATGTCAGATGATGTTCCAAAGTTGTCATTATTAATTGTAATGTATATTTCCTAATGAAATAAAAAAAAATGGTTTTCGTAAGGGAGGTTTGTTACATATGGTATCAGAGCAGGTTCAACCCCATGACTTGGGATCATTACGACTTCCACTGTATGAAAACTGAGAAGATTAAGGTCAACAAGTTCGTGTTTGGCCTTAATGTCAACATTCATGCGAAAGTGAGGATTTTAATGCCTCATACATTGCATGATGTTGTCGAGAAGGCCCTCATAGCTGAGGAGGAGCTCATCAACAGGGGTTAGAGCAGGAATTTGGCTAGACCAATGGGACATGAGACATCTGGTGTGCACCAACATCATACACTAGCCATACATCCACCAGGGTATTGAGGCACTCAGAGAGGATCCACATTCATGACACCACGACGAATGACACCTCAACAATAGACTCCCTACAAGAGGAGCACAACACTAACAACAATGCCATCCACAACAACAATATAGGTCTGTTCAATAGAACAGACCAGGGTTTCAGGCAAGTGGGCCATCAGCTTCCACTTCGGGGACCAGGAGTACTAGACCGAAGACTGGATGATGGACATGTGGAGAGACACACTACCAGCGTGACTGTACGGTTGAGAGGGCCAGAGTAGTTGGGTCAACCAGGCATACCACAATAGGATATTTGGGAAAGGCCCATCAGATTCATGTAGAGGTGAAAAACCTCCAGGACGAGCACCAGTCTACTGTGCTTGAGATGTTAGGTACCATTGCTGACTAGACGTTTAGTATTTTGATAGATCTAGGAGCTACAGAGAGATTTATTTTTGGTGCAGTGCTAAAAAGAATTAAGGTAAAGGAAACCAAATAAGACATGTTTAGCTACATAGAAATTTCTTTTGGAGCCAAACAGAAGGTTGGAGGAAAGGTTACGGGTTGTAGCCTTAACCTGGGAGATTTTTTCACGAAGGCCAACCTATACGTCACGATATTAATATCTTATGATGTCATGATTGGTATGGATTGGTTGGAATTTCACGAGGCGATACTCAAATGTAAGACGAAAAAATTGAGTTTGGTCGATGATGAGGGAAAAATACATGTGATTGTAGGAAGGAACTATGGAGTTTCCCTAAGGTTCATCTCATCCCTACAGCTATGGAAGAGCATGCGTAATGGGTGCAAGATATATGAGATCCTTGCATTGAACGAAAGGGGTGTGGAAGAAGGACTATAAAACCTTATGGTAGTATGGGAATTTACAGACGTATTCCTATAGGAGTTACTAGAATTTTTGCCTAAGAGGGAATTGGAATTTACCATCGACCTAAAACAAGGGACCAAACCGATAGAAAGAACAATGTATCAGATGTCAATATCTGAGTTATAGGAGTTGAAAATGCATCTAAAGGAGTTGCTAGACCTAGGACTTGTACGAACAAGTGTGTCACCTTGGGGTGCACTGGTTATTTTCATATGAAATAAGGATGGGTTGTAGAGTCTCTGCATTGACTACTGTCAATTGAACAAGGAAACGATCAAGAACCAATATCTGTTGCCAATGATAGATGATCTATTTGATCAGATGAAGGGCATGATGGTGTTCTAGAAGATCGACTTGAGATCAGGGTATCACTAGTTACGGATCAAGGAGGAAGACATTCCTAAGATCACCTTTAAGACAAGGTTTGGACATTACGAGTTTATTGTTTTACCATTTGGATTGAAAAACGCGCGAGGGGTATTCGTGAGCTTGACGAATGGGGTGTTCCAAGAATACTTGGAATTTCTTTTTCAAGTATTCATTGAAAATATTTTGATATATTCTCAGACGATGGAAGAACATAATGAACATTTGCGCTTGGTACTACAATGTCTATGAGAGAACAAATTGTTTGGGAAAATGTCGAAATGCTCTTTTTATCAATCGAAGATTCATTATTTAGGGTATGTTATATCCGATAAGGGTATCACTGTCGATCCAATGAAGGTAGAGGCTATTATGGGGTGGTCTTGCCGACGAATGTACTAGAAGTGTGTAGCTTCATGGGTTTAGTGGGATATTATCAATGATTCATCAAGGGTCTTTTGAAGATAGAAAATCAAATTACAGAATTGTAAAAGAAGAACAGGAAGTTTGTGTGGACCGAGAAATGCACGAACAAATTTTGAAGGTTCAATGATTTGTTGATGACAACACTAATACTAAAAGTCCCTGATATGAATGAGGACTTCTTCGTATGCACTGATGCATCCAAGGAAGGCTTAGGAAAATTCTTGATGCAAGTCAGTCGAGTGATCGCTTACATCTCGAGAAAGTTAAGAAATCATGAGGAGAAATACGTGACGCAAGATTTAGAGTTGTTAGTCATCGTGTATGCCCTAAAAGTGTGGAGACACTACCTGATTGGAAAAAAAATTGAACTAAAAGCAGACCACTCTGGTTTACAACACATTTTTATGCAAAGCGACTTGAACGTGCGATAAAGGTGTTGGTCAGAGTTGCTTAGCGAGTACGATTTCAAGATTATATAGATAAAAGAAATAATGTATAGAGTGGTTGATGCATTGAGTCAGAGACCACACATATTTTCAATGATACCTCTTCAAACGAATCTACATGAAAAGATTCTAACTATACAATGTGACGATGACTAGTATCAAGAGGTTAAGGAATTTATCGGACAAAACAACATGTTGATACCAAAATTTGATGGATTTACTGTGCACACGATGGATTAATGAGATATAATAACCGGATTTACGTACCACCCAATGACGAGTTGAGAAGTTTGATCTTGAAAAAATCTCATAGAGTAGTGTACATGGCTCATCTAGGAGTCACGAAGATGAGGGAAAACCTTAAACCCTTATTCTTCTGGAAAGAAATGAAGGCAGAAATAGTCAAATATGTGGTGAGATGTCTAGAATGTCAGCAAGTGAAGGATGAACATAGATATCCAGTAGGATTACTACAACCACACGTTATTCCAAAATCGAAATGGGATTTCATTTTGATGGACTTCATCATTGGATTGTCGCTAACGACAAGGAGGCACGACTAAAATTTCATGGTAGTTGACACTCTAACAAAGAGTGTGCATTTAATCCCTGTGCATATGACATATCAAGCACGAAACATAGCTAGGGTTTTCATCAACGAGATTGTGAGGTTGCATGGAGCACTTAATAGGATCATATCCTATCAAGGATCGTTATTTACAAGATGATTTTGGACTAGTTTCCAAAAGGTCTTGGGAAGCCAACTTAACTTTAGTACCACATATCACTCAGAGATAGACAGGAAGATAGAAAGAACGAACCAAATCTTGGAGGACATGTTGCATATGTACGTGATGGACCAAAATAAGCATTGGGAGGAGTTCTTTCCACTGGTAGTGTTTGCATACAACAATGGTTATCAAAGAACCATTAATATGGTGACATTCAAGTTTCTTTATGAGAGACCGTGTCAGACTCCATTGAGTTGGGATTGGCTTGAGGATAGGGTCCTGGTGTTAGAAAAACAGGACCGCGGAGCAATAAAATAAAATAAATGCAAAAATAAAACATAGAAGATACACAATACCAGAGAGACACAGATTTACGTGGTTCACCCAGTGTGGGCTACATCCACCGGAGAAATTGCCAGGTCCTTTATTTATTATTATCCAACAAAATGAAGGGATACAACCTACAACAAAACCCATAGTAACTTCCTCCTCTTTCTCTCACAGTCTCCTCTCTCAGAATACAATACTTGCCAACCTACATAGCCGCAATACATTTCCCTCATAAAAGAGGGTTTCCTTCTAGGGTAAAAAACCCTAACATAATCTCTATCGTTAGATCTGTGACCTTATAATGAACGATACAGATTTACAATGAAATTACAATATACTTTTACAAGGCAATTTTTGCTTTGGGGGCTTCTCCCCCGAACCCCCGTTGGGGGCCCGCTTGCCCCCAAGCCCCCCAGCCGAGGGGATAGCCCCCCCGGACCTCGCAGAGGGGTTACCCCCCCTCTGCACTCCCCCGTGTGGAAGAGTGTACATACTTCTAGGGTGTAAATACGTCATGGGGTATAAACACGGCTTAAAGTAAAAGACCTCTAAATTAGGAAGATAATCAGGCTCCACAACCAACAGCTGGTTGGGCATAAAGTGATCCAAGAAATGGAAGAGAAAATGAAAATGATAAGAAAAAGGATCAAGGAAGTGCAGGATCGATACAAGAGTTATGTCTATGTGCATCACAATAACCATAGTTATGAATTTGGAGATCGAGTCTTCTTGCGGGTGAAACAACACAAGAGTTCGATCAAGTTTGGAAAGGGTGCTAAAATATATCCTAGGTTCGTGGGGCCTTTCCAGGTTGTGGAAAGGAAGGGGCCCATAAACTATTGAATAGCCTTGCCAGATTCTTTGAGGTGTATGCACAATGTTTTTCACGTATCTGTTTTGAGACATTAGGTTAGTGATCCTACACACGTGATTGACATGAGTTCTTTGCATGTATCGAACAAGGGTGCAATCACAATGGAGCCAATCCACATTTTTGACCATTGAATTCGATAACTACGGTGTCAAACAGTCGATCAAGTCAAGGTCGAGTGGGAAAATTATAGTCCACACTCGGTTACCTGGGAGGACGCATATGATATGTATCAACAATTTGCATTTTTGATCGATAGCTAGACATTTAGATATTGTGAGATACTTTATTTCTGTACTTGTATACTGTGAAACTTTGGGATGAAGTTTAAAACAAGAGGGGGTGTATGTAACATCCTTCTCTTGCGCACACTTGATTTGAATTATTCTTTGAGGACACTTACATGCAAGTGATCTGGTTCATTATATGATTGACTATTCGCTTATGGATTATGATGATATTGTGGATATGGTGATATGTTATTTGATTATATATGTGTGTCAACATGTGCTATTTATTGGTTTCTCCTGAGTGTGTAGGACTTTTTATAGATTAAGGATGTTGATGGTATTGATGGACCTCCTTGGACTCTAGTCTGAGTCAGGGGGTGGACTTTTATGGTTTGAGTATTTCTGTTAATGCATATGTGACATATCCCTGGTATATTATGATGTATTTAATGGATCATTGACATGTTTAATTAATGGATGTAGGCTGTTGATAACTTCTTAATCAGACTCACTTTTGTACTAAAGGGGTCATGCACGAAAACCAAATATATTGAGGGAGAGGTGTGGTAGCAGCCCTGCCACATCCTACTAGCACTCCCACCATGGCTCGAGCTGTAGGTTAATGATCACCTAGTTCAAGAGATCCACGATGTCGTGAAGGAAGACTGAGATAGTCACTCATGAAGATTCTAATGGGCATGTAATAATGTAGGGTCCTTATTTCTTAAAGGGACTTAGTCTCCCATAAGGTCACCAGACGAAGTATTGAATCCAAGGGCGGACGTCTACCAAAATTAATCAAAATGTGAGTGGAACCCTTGGAGCACATAGTGTGTCTTGAAGGGAACGTAACATAATTGAAACTTGAATAAAGGTGAGTGGCACCCTTGGAGCACATAGTGCTTATTGAAGGGAACATCATGGTGTTTAAACATAGTTGATTCAATGAACCTAGGTTCCTAGAAAACAATATCTTACCTTGACATCGTCAACCTTAAATTAATTATGTATGAGTGAAGTTTATTAATTTTAATTTCTCCTTTAAAAATTTTCTAAACCTAGTTGAATTTAAAGCCTAGGTCTAAGTAGGATATGAGGACTAAAAATTAATTAAACAATTAATAAGGGGGGGGGGATGAAGAAAAGAAAAAGGGGGGAAATTAAATTTATAATTTAAAGGAGGATTAAATTATCTAAAAATTTAATTGTTGTCTATGTGCAAAACTTGCTAAATTTGAACTTTGACAAAAAGGGAATTTAAATGAAAAAGGAATGTGGAACATAGAAAGGAATCTAGTCTAGAGAACTTTCCTAAAATGAACTCAACTAAGATTTAAAAGGGTGTAATTCATTAAAGGAAATGGAGGGAATAAATGGACAACAAGGAGTGTTTTTATGAATGCTTTTAGGTGGGTAAGGGAAATTGGAAATTTAATTTAATTAATTAATTAAATTTCTGGTGAAACTAATGGATTGCGTGACAAGTGTATGGGGGAGAATATTTCCTAATTATTTTTTAATAAAACTAATTTAATGTGAAAATGGAAAGGTCTCTAGGAAAAAATCTATAAAAGAAATTCTAGAGAAGAGGAATGGATCACTTTTTGGCAAGCATAAGGTTATGCTGTTGTATTTTCTTGACTGATTTTTCTTGTGGGAATTGGGACACCCAGCTCGAATAGAGAGTGGTAGCTTGACCTTGCGAGGTGAGCTGGGATATATCTTATTCTATGGTTTGTGTTCTTAGACCCTTTGCAGCTCGAGGGGCTCAGGGAGAAGAAGAGTACCCCTAGTGTTGGTTGATAGGTATTGGTGAGGTCTCAGCGATTAGCAAGCTAGGAGTTGGAGAGAGTGCAAGCGGAGGACAACAATTGCGGATTCTTCATCCTTCAGTTATGATACACATGTCTAAAATTTTCTGTTGTAAATTAGTTAAATGTTTTATGTGTGGAAATTATATTTTCATGGAATTGTAGTAGTTTCTGGTATAGTTGGGAAAGCTTGTTTGATGTGGTTAGACAAAATATTTAAATGGATTTCCCTTATTGACTGAATTTCATCCACTCTGTCCTTCGCATTACCCCTATTTTAAATTTAAATGTTTTGATCTATGACTGTAATACCCTTTTGCTGCATTAAGGAAACGATATGGCTCTAGGCCCTCACACCTAGACCAATTTTTATTTTAGTTTATTCTTCCAAGTAAATTCTCTCAGCCTCTCCTTTCGTTTTGTTGTGTCCATCTCTTTTTCCCTGCGTAATCTGGGCATTTTCCTCAATTTTTCCAGTTGTTTATCCACCCATACATTGTTGACTACATCGAGAGAATTGCCTATTTTGTTTTCTCCCCAACGCCCATTATGTTGAGCGATGTGTGTGTCTCTCTCCTCATTATTTGGAGGAAATCGTGTGGAGAAATCGCCCAATGATTTCTCTTGTCACGCAGGCATTTTCATTGTTATACTGGGTGCCTTTCTCCCACTTCTCCCAACATTTTGAATGAGGTCTCTGCATGTCTATTGGGTGATTTCTTATCTTCCATTTCACCTCTGCGAAGTTGAGAGGATTACAGTTCATACCCACACGAATTGTTTCCCCTCCTCTTTTTGTTAATGCCATACTTAAACCCTCTGCGTTGGGTCTCATTCCACAGAAGTTTTGGGAGCCTTAAACTACCGAAGCTTGTAAAGGTTATGATGTGGTCCATAAGTTAAGTATTGTCCAAAGTTGTAGCTATGTTCATGGTGGATTACTTTCTGGCCTATAAAAAACAATCCTAGAAGATGAGCGGTTAGATTCTGTGTAATTCCTTTGACTTTTGTGGTATTTAATTTTCCGAACGATTTGGGGCTGCAACATTATATCGCCTTCCTGAGAACCTCTATGTTAATTTACTATTCCTTCTTCTAGGCTTATCCATTCCTGGAGCTATTCGTTGTCTGTATTGCAATTTCATTTTACTTTTAGAATTTTTGTTTCAAGGTCTAGATCAAGGGCCAGATTGAGGGACATATCAGGTGTTGGATCCAAGACTAGATGGAGTGTCAGATTAGGAGGTGTATCGTTTAATGACTAAATTGTGGTGTGTAAATATCATGTCTTGTCTCTGTCCTGAGCGCCTTGTGTAGAGTTGGGTTGGGGAAATATAGTGAACTTGACCCTTGTTATCCCTTTCTCTTTTGATTTTTTAAAATTTGATTTATGTATCTGTTTCCTATGCTATGTACAGTTCTGGAAATATTTATATGTATTAAGGAAATCTAGATTCGTTTCTTACTTTTGCCGATAACTTGATTTTTATATTCGTTCTGCTGTTAGGGAGATTCGTGTTTATTTATTAACTGGAATCCACTCGTGGTGAAATCTTGAACTCACAACTTGATGTGAACTTTAATTTCTCTTTGTATTCATTTCCTTCCTGGAAATTCTATTCCCTTGTTTATTTCCGAGTTGGAAATTACATTCGCCTATCTTTCTTCTTCAAAATTTTCTAAGATTCATGAATAAATCTGTGTTTGGGTGTAATCTGCTAGGGTTTACCTTAGTGTTTCTTTGAAAACCAGATAGTGACCCTTTCATCCTTGTTTGGAAGTTTTTATCCAGCAATTACCTTCCATGTTGGCAACTTATATATCCACGTGTTTACTATCAAACCTATGTGTTGGAATCCCATAATTGTTGAGTATTCGATGTCTGTCAAGTGTCCTTTTGTTTTTCTTGTTGCTAAGTAACGTCCAATCTGGAGGAATTACTGGAAAATTATGTATATGCTACACCTTAGGAATTCCCTTTTATGCTTGTTGGAACTTTTAAAACCATTTTAAATTCTACAGGAATCTCATGGTATGTTCATCAGAGTCACTTCGTTGGAACTCCTTGAGGTCTTGTTGTTAGCCTCGAACACCTAGATTGATATTCCCTTACCTTTAACCTCTTCATTTCTAGCTGCAACTCTACCCACACCGATTTCTTGCTGCCTGTATTCTTTTTAATTCAAAATTTTTCGTTATCGGAAAATGCATTGTAACAGGTCCAGCTAGAGGACCGGATGGAGGTCTGGATGGGGTACTGGATGAAGGTCCAGATGGAGGACTGGATGAAGGTCGGGATTGAGGACCGAGTTAATGTTTGGTTGAAAACTAAATCATTTTTGAACAGGTTCAGTGGTTGGAATAAATTCCAGAAATCTTCCTTTGGATTCTTAACTCGGAATGTAGCTTAACATCTAATTAGCTATTAATTGTTACAACATATTGGTCATTTTTAATTCTTTTAATGAATTTTATAAAAGTAAACGCACTCTTATTTATGGAAGAACAAGTTAAGGTCTTCCTTGAAATTCTTTAATCGATATGTAAGCTGTCGAATTTTTATTTATTGCCCTTGCTGATTTTCTTAGGTTTATAAAATGGGTACATTAAGAAGGGTATCATGTTAAATTATTGCATTGTTTAAGCATGGCTGATCTCCTTTTAATGCTTAGTTGGATATGTAAAGTAACATGATGTCCTTACGTGATGGGTGATGATTGATCTTCTTATGGAAACCCTTAGACATGAGTTTATCGTAGACTCATTGATTGTAATTAGACTTATGAATCTTAATTTTTATATAGCATTGCCTTATACAAATTTCACTTAATCATTACCTGAAGGATGGATTGAGTAGATTAAATTAGACCTGGCACTATGATGAATTCTTTTGATGTTAACTGATGATTTTCCTTATGAGACGAATTGAGTGATTTATGGTTTATGTTGTGATGTGTCATTACTAAAAGAAATCATTGGTTATGGGTTGTTGTTTATTGTGTTAATGCGTCAATATATGTATCGTTTTTCACTTCCATGTTGCGCCAACTTATGTCGTGCATGTTGTTAATGTGCTAATATTGTTCATTAATACGTCAGATGATGTGCCAAGGTTGTCATTATTAATTGAAATGTATATTTACTAATGCAACAAAAAAAAAATGGTTGTCGTAACAAGGTCCATTTCACTTATTAGTTCCTGCTGAAGGCCTGGGACTATAGCAATCAGTGCATCATTGACTAGGTATTACTTTAGTCTGACTTTTATTTTTTTTTTAAATTTCCAAAGTTTAACATAATAGTTTGTATTTTTTCAATTAAATAATAAAATTAATTTTGTTTATATGTATTACTATTGGATATAAAATTGAGAGTCTTATTGCACAAGCAAGGACGGGGTTCTATCAACATTTTCATTTGATAATAGTTTTCCATAGTTGATGTAGATTTTAAATTTGTGTCAGTGTTCGGCATCAACTAGTAAGTATTATTTGACCAAGTATCCCATGTCAGAGTCGTTGATTTGATTTCATCCCAGTGACACCAGCCATCCCCTAAGGAAAATAAAAGAGGTCTTCTTTGGCGGCGTAGGCAAAGGGTAGGTGGGGAAATGTAGCGAGGGGATCGAGATTCAAACCATCGCTGCTAGGAGGCATGATGATGTCCTGCGCGAGTTCAAAATGATCGCTACCTCTACCTTGCTAGGAAGAATGATGATGTCCTGTGCTAGTTCAAAATGATCGCTACGTTGGCCTGGCACAACACAGGTGTCATTGTTGCAGCCAGGGCATGGGGGGCATAACAAGGGCCACAACACGAATACAAATACGATTTTCACATCTGCACAATGCAGGAAACTAGGCTATAAGTGGGGGATATGTAGCCTTTCTTGTCGCATCTTACCCAAGTGTAGTCCTGCTCGACGTCTAACACTAAAAACTTGATTCACAGAGGTGTCCTCTGCCAGATTTTGACAGTGTAGAGGACCCTCTAGCGCCTCTGGGACACATTTTCAATCGATTGATAGAAGCAGACGATGATGGTGGCAATTAGTACGAGACAGAGATGAAGTGACACCATTGAATCAATTCGATAGAGCTGGTGATATTAGGATGGATGGAATTTGGGGTAAAAGTTATAAATAGGCTAGTGGGGACGATTCCATCCCTGGCTTGTCATAAGGTATAATGCTTCCAGCATTGAATTCAAACATTACTATTCCTCTCGAAAAATATTAAACAAATAAATAACCATTTTGTTGATGGGAAGTTCATTTCCGTTAAAGAAACCCTGCAAGAAGTTTTGATTTGGCTTGGAGGACACATCAAATGAAGTTGTTCTTTGACTTGGAGGACACAACAAATGAAACTGTATGGTTTGATACTTACTATATACATATTCATCTTATCTCCATCACTAGTGTTGCATGGCAATTTAGTTCAGTAACTGGCAGGGACTAAGCTGCCATGCAACCCTTGTTACAAAAAAATTCTACCAATTATTTGTGTGCTAAATTTTGTAACATATTTTTGAAAATATAAAATTTATGTGCCTTAATGCTTAAATCTATATGTGGTTTTAATTTTTCTTTGATTTTTTTATTATATTTATTTCTCTATTTCTTTATTAAGTTTTATAAAAAAAATTTACATGATGATTTTTTAATTGAATTTTTCTTTATGTTTTTTTGTAATGTATACCAATAGTGTAATGCCAATAACCATGATTTTGTAAATAATAGTGTGTAATTCTGATAACTATTCTTTAAAGTGTAATATATTTTTGTGATTTTGGATGTGAGTGGATAGGTGGTAAATGAGATGGATAGAATGGAGGGTGGTGATGAAAAATGAAACAAAATAAGGGATCCACTTTCCACCCAAAGTTGGGTGGGGCTTGATGGGTGGAAAAGATGGATGCTAATGAATGTTAGAATTAATGAAATATAATTTGAAATAGAAATCAAATATAATGGTAGTAATTTTGAAAGGATATCTCATTTCATTAAAGTTGAATCTTACATGAATGATAGTAAGTTTGAATGAATGACAATGTCTTACAATGTTATTAAGCTTGAAAGGATATCTCATTTCATAATATGATGCATTTTATTATTAAATTAATATTTAATGATTTAATTTATATTGAAAAAATATTTTATTTCATAAATTATATTATTTTTTCAATTTTAAGTTATTGAAATGATAGCACATTAAATTCTATTAGTTACTAAGATTCACTAAATCATGTCTATCATTTCAAGATTAATATAAAAATAAATATGGATTGTAAAATTCATTGATATTAAGATATAGAATTCATTTGATATTAAACTATTGAAAAATAGTTCATATCACAAAACAAAGGATTCATTCAATATTATTCTATTGAAAGGATATTTCACTAAATACTAGAATCCACAATGATTCATTAAAGATTATTTTATGAAATGGATATATCATAACTTCTTAGTGGTTATTGGGATTATTATTCTATTGAAAGGATATTTCACTAAATACTAGAATACACAATGATTCATTAAAGATTATTTTATGAAATGGATATATCATAACTTTCTTAGTGGTTGTTGTTAGATTCATTGAAGATTATGATATTGGAAGGATAAATTACCACAATCACAAGGTTCACTATTATAATAATGTTTCATTTCATGTAAAAGATTCAACATGGATGATGAAATAGATCAATATTTTATCATTCAAAAGCTCAATATTAATTACAAGTTATTGATTTCATAMGCACAAAGTTTGGTTATTGAAATGATGCMACATTTCTTTAAAAAAAAAAACTTAATCATGGCTCGTTGAATCCCTTAATCATTGCTCATTCAATTCATAAGTTTCATTACATGTCATTGAATCCTAACTTAAGGATATCGCATGGCATCCATAGGATTAATATATTACCACACAAAAATAACTCATTTCATATACAATTCTAATTTAAATATGTCAAAGATAGCTAAAAATTAATCTAAGCTTAAATTTCATAAAACATCAAGAATCGATTATTTTATATAACCTTCTATCTCATTTCATAAACCCTATAAAAATTAATCTAAGCTTAAATTTCATAAAACATCAAGAATCGATTATTTTATATAACCTTCTATCTCATTTCATAAACCCTATAGCTAATTTCATTTCATAAACCCTATAGCTAATTTCAAGATTACCTCATTAATCACAAGGATGACTCAAAATTCATTCAAGCATGTAGATACAAATTATGAGCTATAAGAAGAACGTTATGTATTCGCTTCAATATAAGAAGAACATTATGTATTCAGTTCAATATTAATAATCATTATGCATTCACTTCAATATTAATCTTCTTATGTGGAATTGTGATTGAGTTTCAAATTATTTATTCTTCTTGTTCAATTATTTATCCAATTAATAAAAATATAGTATAAAATAGTGGTATAAATAACTTAACAAATTTGTAATCAATAAGATAATGGATAAATAATAAAGAATTTGAAATGGTCTTGAAAACTTATCATGATGATCTATTCCTATTCATAGTGAATAAAAAAAATCAATATTAAATATTAAATTATAATTTTAGAGACAAAACTTTTGGGGGCTACTCAAAACTTGAGTGGGTGATTTATATGACAATTCAAATTGTATACACCTTCCACATAATTTTCCAATTTGAATTTCATGTGGGGTATTCTAAAATTATGTAATATACATAATAATTTGAATTGTAGGTGGTTTATACAAAATTTGACAATTTGAATTTGAATTTTAGGTATGTTTCTCAATAATTACTCAGTTCACATGAGAACATGAATTATGGGTGGGATATTGGAAATTTGGTAATTTGAATTACATTCATAATTACAATTTTGGTGATTCCCATACATTTAAGCTTTGAAATTTTCTAGTTTGGGTTTTATTTTTCTCTTTCAAATTGATGTTAAGATTATTCTAGAATACAAAAGGATTTTAATCCAAGTTGTTGATTCAAAGTATACTAGAATAGTAAGAGTTACGGAGTTTTATTTGAAGATATTGATTCGAAGTGAATTCAAATAACATGAGTTGTAATTCCAGGTGGTTGATTAAATGTATACAAGAAGTCTAGGAGTTATGGATTTAAGCTATGATTTTTAAGAGTTATAGAGTTATGGCTTTAAGCTATGATTTTTCCTTGACATATGGAAACATGCTCAAGTAGTAAGAGGTAGTAAGAGATGTGAGGATTGTGAGGATTAAAGGTATATATATATATTTTTATAAACGAGGAACAAGTTGGAAACATATTACATTAACAATAGTTGTAATTTTGCATTGATGTTTAGAAATATGTTGCAATATCGAAGATTGTAAGTTGTATTATTTATCATTTCCAACAAAGAAATATCTATAATTATGTGTTGTCTTTATAGGCAAGAGACCATAAATTTCTTTCATTTAAAATATTAAATTTTGATGAATTAAATGAAAATAAAAAATTTCATTTATCTTTCCAAATTTTCCATAATAATGAAAAGAACTATAAAAAAAAAAAACAATCATGAACATTATCATTGTTTGAAGGAATTTTGTTTATTTGTAATTCTTTTTGTCAATGAATTTTATTGTGTTTTTTAAATTTTGAGTCCTTTCATTTTTTTTATCTTTAATTTTATTCACAAATTTGAATTCATGGCTTGATGAATAAAAATGATACCCATTTTTTTTTTTTAAATTAATAAAAATATACTCAATATATGAATTTGTAAACTAAAAGGATCTCACCAAATGTAAATTTAAAAATAAATTGACCATATATTTAATCATTCTAGAAATTTAAATCCACCTCCACTCAATGGAAGCTTAAATTTAAGCTCTCCTAATTTTCAAATATAAATCTCTAATATATCCTCCATCATCTTCATAGAAAAGAGGATGAAACAAATATCCTTACAAACTAGTATCAGTGAATATAAAGTGTCTAAAAGTATTATATAAAGTATTTTAATTAGTGAATATAAAGTCTCTAATTTATTTAGAGGATGAAACAAATATGCTTACAAACTAGTATTATATAAAGTATTTTAATTAATGAATATAAATTCTATAATTTATTTAGAGATGGATGATACTACCTCGATTTTATATATTTATATATATATATATATATATAAGTTTTGATAATCTTTCATAGTATGTAAAAGAGGAGTTAAATTTTGACATATTAGAATTTTTCAAAAATTTGTAGGTTATAAATTATATCCCTATAACCAAACTTAAAAATACTATTGGAGTATTATGGTGATTAAATTAATGGCCTATAGTGCATGTAATATTGCAATACATTGAGTATAACATATCATGGTGATTGGATTATACACCTCTAATAAGATTGTAGACGATTTCAATGATACCTCAATCTCAAGGAAGGATTATTAGATCTTAGCGGTGGCTATGATTAATGCTCATCTCATATCATATATCCAAGAAAAAATCACACTTAAATGATATCATATATCCAAGAAGAAATCACACGTAAATGGTAACTATTATTCAGCCAACCATCCATCCATAACCTTGTGTATTATTCATCATTTAGGTTTCCATGAATCTTCGCGGCCATCAAGATTTAGTGGACATTATAAATCCCGAGTATCCATGTGCTTGTAATAAATTTGTGAATAAGATGAGTTTGGGATATCCTTTAGATTGAAATGTCCACGAATCCTAGAGAGTAATAGGATTAAACAAGTGTTGCATGGCAGCACAGTCCCTGTCGGGTTGAATTGGGAATAAATGTACAGGGATGAGGAAAAAGTAGCTAAGACAAATGGAAACTGCAGCGAGGACGTGGAAAATAGCATGAAACATAGGTGACATTCATGCAGGAAATGACATGTGGCCTCTAGAGAAATTATGGCATTGAAAACATTTATTTTTGAAAGTATATAATCCATCTTGCTTTTATTTTTTACCAGTAGTCTGACTTGCTATGTTTGAAATTTTTGTTCCTACCTTGCATGTTTTATCTCTTCAATGTATTTATGAAATTCATTCATAATGATTTATGTATACTTCCAACTTGTTAGAGTTAAGTGCAATTTTCATAAATCGTTTGGCTTGTGTGTCTCTATATGTGCCAGGAAAAATAAAATTATATGCATAGCAGGAGAAAAATGTATGCATGAGAAAAATATAAAACAAACAAGAGACATATAAAGTTACATACAAATTAAATAAACACAATCTCTTAACATGCAACATAGTTGAAGATAAAAAATTCTGAGCACATAAATATAAAAGGAGATAAAAATAGTTTTATTTGAAATATATCAAAAAATAATATTGTTTGTTACATATTCCTGGAAATTTAAATGTGCTTGTCATATAGACTAGGATTGGGGCTCTCGCGGACCATAAGATAAATGCGTACAGGAAATAGGACTGTAGAAAGAAGAAGTGGGTGATGGTAGAGAGCAAGACCTGAAAAAAATAAATTGGAAGGTATTAGTCTTTGTCTAGACATTTCTATTTAAAAGGGTGGAATAATTGGATTGATAAACAAAGCAGGATGTGATCAGTATAGACTTATAGTCTTTTTATTGTTGTCATTGACGGCTACTGGAATCGTGCCAACTACCTATTTCTCTTTGTGGGTAATATTATCCATTGCCCTTTGGACCCATTCTTCAATGTAGCCTCTCAAGGGGGCCACGTTGATCTCATACCATATTTTTATGTTGAACAATTCCTTTTCTAATTCCCATAGATCAATAGAAATATTACGCAGAGCCTGATCAATTTCTTCATTTTGTACCAAATAGTTGACAAGCCAGTTGTCCACGTCATCTTCACCATATTCAAGGATACTGTAAAAAATTTCTAAAGATAACCCCTTAAAAATATCAACTTGTTTATCAAAGGATTGCTTAGTTAAGGGAAAGGAGTTGACAATTAAGTTGGGGTCTTGGACCTTGTTGGTCCTTCCGTCTAAGTATATCTCAATCATATTTCTAAATAATTCTTCTTTATTTGATATGCATTGTTCACATGATTGGAAAATGAGATGCAGGTTCTTCACATTCTCTTTTCGGCATGCATTTAATTGAGTGATCTGGTTTTGGGAGGGGAGATATTCTTGTCTTCTTCTAGTATCTGTCATGTTGTTGACATGGATGCCAAATGGGATGGGCGTGTATAAATAGAAATGTTCTTCATTTTTTAAATCTACTTGCAAATGTTCATGCAAAGCATGTGCCCTCGTTCCAAGGGAACCCATACTTTGTGATGTTTCCCAGGCCTCAGTAATCAACTCCATTATTTTATTGATATTTTTCTCCACATAGCCTCTACACGATGCGATGAGGTTGGAGGATCCTTTTAACTTGGTTGCAGGGGTGGTAGGCATGACTATTGCTAAAGGAATGACAAGCAATGTCATAGGAATCAAAGCTTCCTCCAATTCCTTGACTCGGTCCTTCAGTCTGGCATTCTCGACCTCAATGCCTCCAATGGATTTATCAAGAGCATCTTCAGTTGGTCAGTGGAGTCAGAAGATTTGGGATGGCCGCATGTTCCCAAGTTTAATCTTTGAATGCGATTTCCCTTTCTTATTTTTTACATCTCTCTTTTCAATAATTAAATTTTTAGACTTGTTGTCAAAACAATGATCTAGAATACAAAGGATTGATCTTCGTAAAAAATTTCAGTTTCATCTATTTCCATTGGGAAACTATGTTGGATCTCTTCTTCGGGTTGATTAACATTATAGAATATGCTATCCAGATCAGTCTCAAGTTCCATGTTGTCACTCTCAATTTTGGGCTCTTTCACTTTCCCTACAATTTTTTTTCTCTTCTTCTTCACATGAAGCTTATGATAAATATCAATTTTAGCACGAGGAGGGTTTTTATCTCCTCCAATGTTTAAATAATTATGGGTTGATTTCTTATTGGGGTGGGCCATTGGAGCGATGCTCTGGGATTTCGTACTCTTGGGAGTGGTATCCGGGTATTGGACACTCTTCTCACTGGGGCCTTTTCCCTATTGATTGTACAATTTAGTTGTTCTTTTCAATGTATCTAGGTCGTTGACGTCAGAAGCATGAGTGTTTTCATTAATCTCTCTCTTTTCTCTTAAGCGTCTCTGGAAAAAAGAACTGTTGAAGCCAACTGCAAGTAAATGTTCTAAACAAATTCCATTAGGGTTGAACCCTCTTAGCCTTTCAGGATATCTTAGGTTCAAGTTGTTGAAATGGGTTGCGAATTCATCAATTTTGTTGACATTCCTCAACAAGAATTCCCCGAATTTCCAAGGCAGACGAATGAACTGTTTTTTTCTCTTCTCATGGAATAGATGCAACCAATAGTTTTATTTCCTTTCTATTTATGTAACAAACATTATGTCTGTAATGTGACATGGAAGGAAACTAGGATTTTCCTTGGATCCAAAAATCCTTATCACATTGTAATTATCCATTTGTTCAAGTGCCCCCTTCCTATCCAAAAACTTGGTTGCCTGGTCAGACATGCGAGGAGCATCCTTTCCTAATAATAAATATTTGAAAACAGAGACAAAGTCATTAAAAACCTCATAAAAATAGTGGGAGGCCTTGTGCCTCAACAAGGCCTTGTACCATAAGGTTACTGGGTCGAATTCCCAGTTTACCTTCTTGGACACAGACAGTTTTGAAAATGGACAACAATGCGCTATCGCAAAAAAAAAGTAGGATAACATATAAAATTTCTTTTCCTTTTTGAAGATTGAAAATTGGGAACAGATTTAAATGGAAATTAACTTCCTCCAATAAAAAATGGCTTCTTCCTTGACTATGAAATACAAAATATAAAGAACCATGCAGGAAATACTTGTTTTGGATTCCTGCCTCATTATTCTTGTAAACAACTAGGCAATTTCTCGGAATGGATTTCTAAATGAAATAACCTGCAAGCTTGTGATATCTTCAGGAACTGTCATCGAGTCTTCCAGGAACTCGGGCAAGGCGTCCAACCCATTATTATTCTTTTTTAGGAATTGCTTGGAGTCTTATCCTTTGAACATCAATGTTGTCTCTGATAATCTTAACATCTTGCAGAAGACCTGAGGTGACAAAGAAACAAGAGAGTGGTCCCGCAATGGAATAATTCTTTGGCCTGAAATATATTTATCAGTGCACCAAGAGACTAGATTCTTAAAGTCAAATACTTCAGGACATAGCCTACACGAGAAATTCCATAGTTCTAAATTACTTCATTCTGGGCAGAAGGGGATGAGTAGTAAGAATATGCCCTGGACCACTGGAAGTTCTGGTATTCACGCTCAAAGATGTTCACTGTATCTCCACATAACTTTTGTTGAGATGGTGCCATAAGTTTATGAGAAAGCCTGTTTTCTCTAGACGATGCTTGAAATGAACAGTTGGAGGAGATAATATAACCCTTCAGAAATGTTGGTTCAATGTGTGTGAATGGGAAATCTCCTCAAGCCCTTTGCTCATTAATGACAATATCTATGGGTGTTGCATGATGAGTTGTTAGCAGTAAAGCTTAGTTATTGCATACTTAGAAGTGTGAAGGTGGCGGGTATGACAAAGAGAAATTAAGGATTGGAGATTTGATGAACACACCAACCCGACGACACGTGAATTCCATTCCATGATGTTTGAAATTAACACTCGGAAGGGATAATATAAACCTGTGCAAATCTTGGTTTAATGCATATTAATGGAAGATCTTCTCGAGCCTTTCGCTCATTAATGACAATTTTTATGGTTCCTACATGATGAGATATTAGCATTAAATCTTATTAATTGCATATCTAGAAATAAGACAATATATATATATATACACACACACACACACACACACACACACACAATAATGTTTTATAAACATTTTTTTATTATAAACAAGTGTGAAGGTGACGGGGACGGGGAAGAGCAGGTAAGGAATGGCCAAGTATGAAAAGTGGTCGGAAGAGCTTCAAAATAGGGTTACAGGGGATACTCAGGAAAGGTGAGAGCCTGACGGTCAAATTGTATGTCTCAGAAATTTTGACTACAAAACGTGTAAAATGGAAGAGGGCATGATGGGGAAGTCTAGCGGCCGGTTTGTATATTTGCGGAATTTTGGGTGTTGTTTGCAGGTCGCGGAACAATGGAAGGGAAATCTTGAGCTCTCTTTTCTGAGAACTGACAATCAAAATGGTGGATTAGTATGGAATAGGGAAACGGTCGGTCAGACTCATTTTTGCTAATATATTGAAATTTGTAATAGATATCCCATTACCTGGAAAGATATCTTTTGCATGTATATTGCGAAATTTTGAGTGTTGTTTATAGGTCGCAGAACAATGCAAGGGAAATATTGAGCCCGCCTGTCTGGGAACCCGCAAGAGAAGAAGTGGCTAAGTAGGGAATAGGGAAACAGTTGGTCGAACTCGTTTTCGCTAATATATTGAAATTTGTAATTGATATCCCATTACCTGGTAGGATATTTTCTACATGTTTCTGGACAAGTTGTATAGGGACAGTCAGTACGACTGTCTCCTCGAGGCTTTTACTCATTAATGACAATATTCATGGTATAATAATGTTTTTTATAAACAATTTTTTTATTGTAAATAAGACTCTTATATATATATATATATATATATATATATAAGTATGAAAAGCAATCAGAAGGGGTTCAAAGTATGGTTACAAGGGATACTTAGGAGAGACGAGGGACTGACATTCAAATTGTATGTATTTACAATATATATATATATAATGATTTTTTTATGAACACTTTTTTATTATAAACAAGGGTGAAGGTGGAGGGGACAAGGAAGAGCAAGTAAGGAATGGCCAAGTATGAAAAGAGGTCAGACGAGATTCAAAATAGGGTTACAAGGGATACTCGGGAGAGGTGAGGGCCTGACGGTAAAATTGTATGTCTCAAAAACTTTGAGTGAAAAACGTGTAAAATGGAAGAGGGCATGAGGAGACAATCCAAGGACTAGTTTGTATATCGCGAAATTCTAGGTGTTTTTTGCAGGTCACGGAACAATGAAAGCGCAATCTTGAGCTCGCCTGTCTGGGAACCCAAAATTGAAAACGTGGCTAAGTATGGAATAGGGAAATGGTCGGTCGGACTTGTTTTCCCTAATATATTGAAATTTGTAATAGATATCTCATTACCTGGAAGGATCTTTTCTACATGTTTCTGCACAAGTTGTGTAGGCATAGTCATTGTGACTATCTCCTCGATGATTTTACTCATTAATGAAAATATTTACAGTATAATAATGTTTTTATAAAAAAAAATTATTACAAATAATACTCTTATATATAAATATGAAAAGCAGTCAGATGGGCTTCAAAGTAGGGTTACAAGGGATAACCAGGGGAGGTGAGGGCCCGACAGTCAAATTGTATGTTTTTATCATATATATATATATGATTTTTTATAAACATTTTTTTATTATAAACAAGTGTGAAGGTGGCAGGGATGGGGAAGAGAAAGAAAGGAATGACCAAGCATGACAAGCGGTTGGAAAGGCTTCATAATAGGGTTGCAAGGAATACTCGAGAGAGGTGAGGGCCCAATGGTCAACTTGTATGTCTCAGGAATTTTGAGTGCAAGATGCGTAAAATGGAAGAGGGCATGATGGGGCAGTCCAACAGTCAGTTTTTATATCGTGGAATTTCGAGTGTTGTTTGTAGGTTGCGGAACAATTGAAGAAAAATATTGAGCTTGCCTCTCTGGGAACCCGCAATCGAAAAGGTGGCTAAGTATGGAATAGGGAAACGGTCGATCAGACTCGTTTTCGCTAATATATTGAAATATGTAATAGATATCCCATTACGTGGCAGGATCTTTTCTGCATAAAATTGTGTAGGGATAGTCTGTGTGACAGTCTCCTCGAGGATTTAATCCATTAGTAAAAATATTTATGGTTGCTGCATGGTTAGATGCTAGCATTAAACCTCAGTTATTGCATACTTAGAGAGAAGTGCGAGGGTGGCAGGCACAAGAAACAACGGTTAGGAATTGGATATTTCATGAACCTGCCAACCCAGCGATCCGTACAAGAGATTCCAAGAAATGGCCAAGTATGGAAAGTGGATAGACGGACTTCAAAATGGGGTGACAATTGTTCCGTAGGCGACATGAGGGCCCGACGGTCAAATTATGTGTCTTAGAATTTTTTAGTGAAAACTGTGTAACACGGAAGAGGGTATGATGTGGGAGTCCAACAGTAAATTTGTATATCACGAAAGTCCAGGTATTGTTTGGAAGTCATAGAACAATGGAAGTGAAATCTAGATCTCGCCTGCCCAGGAAGCCACGATCAAAAAAGTGGCTAGGTATGGAATGAGGAAGTGGTCGATCGGAGTCACGATATAAAAGCATGAGTGAAAATGTGAACCTATGACTCCGCCAACCCACACAGTTAGAGTTTTTAGAAAAAACGACTAAATAACCAGAAAGAGAAAGTAGAGGGGAAAAATAAATGGGAATTTGGTCAAGTATAGAAGAGGGAAAATAAGGGCTAATATATTCAAATATGTAATAGATATCCCATTTCTTGGAAAGATCTTTTCTGCATGTTTCTAGACAACTTGTATACTTATTTCATATACTTGGAAAGAAGTGTGAAGGTGGTGGGCACAAGAAACAACGACTAGGAACTGGAAATTTTCTGAACCCGCCAACTTGACGATCTGCGAAAGAGAATCCAAGAAATGGCCAAGTGTGGAAAGCTTGGACGTGCCTCAAAACAGGGTGACAAGGGCTCTTGAGGAGACGTGAGGCCCCGACGGTCAAATTGTATGTCTCAGAACTTTTGAGTGCAAAATGTGTAACACAGAAGAGGGGATGATGTGGGAGCCTGGAAGTCAATTTGTATATCGTGGAAGCCTGGGTGTTGTTTGCAGGTCATGGAATAATGGAAGTTAAATTTAGAGACCACCTACACGGGAACCCATGATCAAAAAAATGTCTAGGTATCGAAAGGGGAAGCGCTCGATCAAAATCATGATATAAAAGCATGCGTGCAAATGTGAATCCATGAGTCCACTAACCCATGCAACAATACATTTTCGTAAAAATGATTAAGTAACCATAAAGAGAAAGTATAGGGGAAAAATAAAGGGGAATTTGGTTAAGTATAGAAGAGGGAAAATAAGGGGATAAAAGAGAGTGGGAAAATAGAAAAGCGGAGGGAAATTTTCGTACGTAGGAATTGGTCTCAAACAAGCCCCATTGTTACAAAAATATCATTTTCTAGTCCAATATTTTATCCACTTACTTGTTTTCTATTGTGTTTGTACCATTAAAAAGGGTGTGAGCAAATGCTTTGCTGAAGATTTATTTTTATTGCAACTTGTGGGAGTAATTGTGTTCTTTATACATTATTCAATGAATTTGACATATTATTTTAAGTATTAAACTTCTTGCATGATGGGTTGTTAGCATTAAAGCTTAATAATTTCATATCTATAAATAACAATGATGAACTTGAATTTTAATATTGTGGTTTATTTTATAGTCCCATTTGACTTCAACCACAATATATCAATTTTATTTTTTTTATTCGTGAAGAAGAAATTTGGTAATTTCATTAATAAATTAAAAGTTCTCAAATAGAGGCCAGGGGATGGACAAATAACAAAATGTTTCCTTTTGGAGTAAAGGAATCAAGGAAGCGAAAGGGAAATATGAAATCGTTTGTTGAACAAGGTTGAGATGAAAATGAAACTTCTAGGGTGGGGCCTTGACTACCGCATCGTCAATTAGTGTTGCTATGTTCTATATGCATTAAGAATAGAATTGAATGTTGGTTTGAAACTGTCTGGAATTCATTTATGTTTCCATAGAATCCTGATGGAATCGATGCAATGCATTGTCATATAATTGTTCAATTATCCATATTAGATCAAATTACTTGAGCGAATACAATATTCAAGAATTACGAGACTATCGAACCATGCAAACAAGAAGAGGTGTTAAATCCACCAAAGAAGCAACAACCAAGATTCCAAGGAATTTTTTTTAATAGTAAATGCATAAAAAAAATTACTGGGAAGTTTATATTTATCCATAGACATTGGACTAAGTTCTTTGCACTGAAGTATTGAACATATTTTTCATAAGTACAGGTACAGGAGCTATAAAAAAAAAATCATACAATTTTGTGTTGTTCTTCTAGTGGGACAACATGAAGGAGCCATCAATATGCTCTTCATCATGCATACAAAACTCATTACCATTCTTTTTTAGGATTTCCTTGTAGTATTCTCCTTAGAAGGTCAATGTTGGCTACCGCAATCTCAATATCTTGCAAAATACCTAAGGCGAAAAATAAATAGGAGAGTGGTTCCATAGTGGAATAATTATTTGGATTGAAGTAGGTCAACAACACTCCTTCTCTTGATGTTGGCGACCTAGAGACATTGAAAAGAACCACTGAATTGCAAAAATAACAGGGAAAAGGCCCCGGTGAGAAGAGTTTCCAATCCATGACCACCACTGCCAAGAGAAAGACATACCACAACATTTCTCCAATGAGCCACCCTAATAAGAAAGAAAACCATAATTATTCAAATGCAGGAGGACATAAGAACCCATCCTTGTGGTAAAATTGATAGTTCTCACAAGCTTCCCATGAGGAAGAAGATAATTTTTTTTTTTAGGGAAAGCAGAAGAGCCTGAAACTAAAAGTGAGGACACACCAAGAGACCACCTCCTTACAATCAAAGAATTCAAGGACACAACATGAATGAGAAATTCGAGAGGTCCAAATTAATTCATTCTGGGCAGAAGGGGACCAAGAGACCCCATCCTTACAGGAAAAGACTTTAGGGACACAGGCTGCATGAGAAATTCCAAAGGCCCAAATTAGTCTGTTATGGGTGGAAGGAGATGAGTAGTAGGAATATTCCTTGCACCAGTGGGAGTTATGGTCCTCATCCCCTAAGATTTTAATTGTATATCCAAAGAACATGAGAGTGGTATCGCAATTGAATAATTATTTGGCTTGAAATATATCTTTGGGTGCATCAAGAGACCATTTTCTTATAGTGAAAGAGTTCCGCCCATAATGGACTAATTTGGGCCTCTGGAAGTCCTACTCTCGAGATGAAAAGTGGTTATTGCATTCAACATTGGTTTATTTTATGAAACCCCTTCCTTTGGTATTTTCAAGGCCTCCATCCCTGAGCCGGGAAGTACCCCCTGTTATGGTTGATTTCAATTTGGGCACATGAGTGGGAACAACGTTTTCATTTCCATCATCCATCGTCGTATCATCATCCATCAAATAATCTTCGTTCGACTCGAAATCGACTGCATCAACCTTTGCACCATCTATCAATGCATTTGGGTGGGCTATCTGAGCATGGGGGGTTTCCTTGGAATTATTTGGCTTGAAATATATCTCTCCGTGCACGAAGAGACCATATCCATTTTTTCTTTTGGGTGGAGGGAGATGAGTAGTAAGAATATTCCCTGGAGCACTGGAACTTATGGTCATCATGCATGAAGGTGTTTATTGTATCTGGGTAGAACTGTTGTCGAACTGCTGCCATAAGTTAATGAGAATGTTTGTTTTATAACCCTCCCCAAATCTTGGTTTAATGCATATCAATGGGAGATCTCATCGAGCCTTTCACTAATCAATTAAAATCTATGTGTTTCGTGCATAATGAGTTGTTACCATTAAACCTTACTAATTGCATATTTAGAAAAAAAGTGTGAAAGTGGCGGTGACAAAGAAGAGAGATTAAGGATTAGATATTGTGTGAAGCCACCAAACGGACGAAGCGTGAAAGATATTGTATGATGCTTGAAATGAACATTTGGAAAGGATAACAAAACCCTCCACAAATATTGGTTTAATTCGTATTAATGACATATCTCCTCTAGCCTTTTAGACATTAATGACAATCTTAATGGTTCCTGCACGATGATCTATTAGAATTAAAAATTAAAAATTTCATATCTAGAAAGAAGTGTGAAGGTGGCGGGGATGGAGAGGAACGATTAAGATATGGAAATTTCATTAACCCTCCAACTTGTGAAAGAGATTCCAAGAAATGGCCAAGTATGGAAAGCGTTGGGTCGGTCTTCAAAACATGGTCACAAGTTATACTCAGGAGACGCGAGGGGCCACTGGTCAAATTGTATGTCTCCAAAATTTTGAATGCAAAATGTGTAACATGGAACAAGGCACAATGACAGATTTTAGCGGTCAATTTGTATGTCACGGAATTTTGGGTGTTGTTTGTAGGTCGCGGAACAATGAAAGCAAAATGTTGAGAAAGCCTGGACGGGAACCAACGATGGAAATAATGGCCAATTATGCAATGGGGAAGTGGTTGGTCAGACTCATGATATAAAAGAATGAGACATATTCAAAATAGGGCATATTGACGAGCTTGAAAATAGGGCCACAACTTATACTCAGGAGATATGAGGGCCCGATGGTCAAATTGTATGTATCCCAAATTTTGATTGCAAAATGTGTAACACTGAACATGGCACAATGATGGACTTCGATGGTCAATTTGTATATTGCGGAACTTCGGGTGATGTATATAAAAGCATGATATATTCGAAAAAATAACTAAGTAACCAGAAAGGGAAAGCAAAGGAGAAAAAGAAAGGGGAATTTGGTTGTCAATTTGTAGATTAGGGAATTCCAGGTGTTGTTTGCAGGTGGCAGAACAATGGAAACACAATGTTGATTCCGCCTACCTGGGAACCCGCGATCCAAAAAAGTTGTTGAATATGGAACGGGGAAGTGGTCGGTCGGACTCGTGATATAAAAGAATCAGTGGAAATATGAACACGTGAATCTGCCAACCCACGCACCTAGACATTTTTTGAAAAATGACTAAGTAACCAAAAAGGGAAAGTAGAGGGAAAAAATAAAGGGGATGGGAATTTTTGAAAGTTGGAATTAGTGTTAAGAAATCCCCATTGATGTTCTTAACAATAACTATGAAGTGCATTAAATAGGTGAACATGCTCTTCAATCAAGGAATAGATAAAGCGAGTCATGCTTATAGTTTCCAGGATGTGTTTTCATAAGAGAAGCATTGAAAAGCCACGGGAAAATCAATTTTAGGATGTTTAAGTAAAATTATTGTACTGTCAACTTCACAGTAAGTACAACAACAAAAAATTTGAATTTTAAGACAAATTTGAATTTTAATTCTCTGTGGTTGATATGATAGTTCTATTGGACTTCACATTACATATATCCTTTTATTTCAAAATACTTCTAAAGATTTATTTTTTTAAGTTCATCGATCAATTTAAAGTGCTAAAATGAGCCACATACTACATTTGTGTCAGAGAGCTTATATTAAAAGGAAAAGCAGGTAATGTATATTCTTTAAGATCATAGAAAAACCGCATATATCCTGAATGTATCATTATTTGTCTAGAACAAAGCATATGACCAAGAGCCAAGTAAACACCAAATGTATTGAAAGTCGAGGCATAAGGCAATGAATGAACACACAAGGTGCCAAGGTAGATCCCAAAAGGCTCCATAGAGTAGCACACATCGACCTATGCATCAAAGAATTTGATATAAAAAAAACAACACGTGGCATTGGTTTTCTCTTACATGTGGTATATGTTCCCATGATAAAATAACTGGGCCCATGAGAACCCTGACCTACAAAAAAAAAGAACATGAACAAAAGTCTGCCAAAGACAAGACAACACAAAACCAATGAAGATTCGACATTGTATCCCAGCTATAACCAAACCCCCAAATGGGAACCGAGAAACTTATCGATTACTATTTTACAATGAAGCAAGATCACTATGGACATTTTCTTCTCATAGTGCTATGTTCTATCACTACCAGTTCTAACAATGCCAAATTTCCAATATTATTGGAAACACCTGATGGTTTCGTTCAGAGGAGAAATCCATTTCAACAGTTTGAAGGATGGGCTTGATTTATTCACAGTTGGATACTTTGTATGGATTTTGTCCTCATGCTTCCCATTTCTAGACTGAACAATATTATGTGCTTCCTCTTCATTTTTCCATGGCACTGAAAAATTCTATTTATATCCTCATTGGGTGGCATGGACAGATACACATGAGATTGTTTTGTTTCCTACCAATGCTTGATATGATTTTTTTTTCCAGCCTATATGCAGTATTGCATTTTCCTCATTTAAGGTAAATTTTCTATGGATCTGAAAGTCACGCAACATGTAGACATTGTTTTCCTTTTCTTGCAGGTATACTTCATATGGAAATTYTGCAAGCCCATGAAGCACATATTGTAACAAATGTTATCTAATTATACAATGTACGAATGTGTTGCAGACAGTTYGTATGGAAGTGTTGAGGCAATGTCTATATATTTAAGGGAATTTTTTACTGTATTGTAGACAATCAATTGTACCATCATTTATGAAAGAAGAGGCAGAAGAAGGAGAGTTTCATTTGGTACATACAGGATCGAAGGGGGTMAAGTACGCATTCACTGCAACCAAAACACCCTCAACCTGGGCACATGAGCATAGAAGTTAATATATTGAAMAATATAATATACAACTGCACAACAAAAAAAAGTTGTAGAAAATTGGTGAAGGMAATTTGTATGAGAAAAGTGAGGATGAAATTGTAGATGTGTACGCACAACATTTATCGAGCTAGTTAGTTTCTTGAGATCCTATACTATGTTTGTTCAAAATTCTGTTACAAATGTTGCTTGGGTTGTGTGAAAGCTCCTTTCTTTAACATCTCTTTTCTTTGTTATATTTTTGAAGAGCATAAGTGGAAATTTCCCTTTATGCAATTGTTGTTCCATTGAGGAAAACAAATTTGAATAGGTGTCAAAAAATTGCAGCTGCAACATGGAACATTGCAATAGTTGTGTAACATAACCGAGATACATGGACATGTGAAAGTAAAGGACAAAAGTGGATATGGAGAATGGTACCATTTCCTTGTTGTTATCTGAATTTTCATCTATTATATGGAGAATCTGTTGCGAGCCAAGTTTTCTCGTGAGTGTGACAGTTGCACCAATGGTTCTGATTGCGTAAGTGTCATTTCTTTGTGCAAGTTGGTTGATTGTTGTGTTTAGTACAAAATGATATTCTGAACAAATCGTGGGAATTTTTTCCACAATACTTGTTTGGTTGAGCGATATAATCTGATCACAATCACCACGGTCATATATTGTTTTGGGAAATATATTAAAATTTGCAATGGATATCCCGTTACCTGGCAATATCTTTTCTGCATGTTTCTGGACAAGTTGTGTAGGGATAGTCAGTGTGAATGTCATTAGGGCTTCATTTTCGGTCATGTTAGCATGCATAATGGATCTACTTTTGTTTTCCTCGTCCATGTAGGTACTATAAATGGCCATTATGTACCCAACGAACACTTGTCCAGTTCGACGGCTGTTCAAGCCTTCTATTGATAGTATTTTGGGCATAATAAGTTTAGACCTAGTGACATTTTTTGAATAGGAAAAGTGATGTAAATGGTAGTCTGCATTATTTTTTTGTTTTCTTTTTTTCCTAGCATAAATGTACAAGTAGACACACAACATGGATGAAGTGTGGAGGCCATATTTTTGCAACTAGACCTCTTAGTCTGCAGAACTTGCGCCATGATTTGTGTCTCACTTGCACTCATTGATACTTCTTATGAACTGCAAAGTATGTGTTGTAGATGACATCAACATATTTATCATGTCATATATGAATACATAATTCAGGATATTTTTTTGGTAAACATATCAGGAGCACAATTTATGAATATTTACCTTTGGCCTTGTCATTCTGTTGATGTTTGTGATGATTGAATGCTCATGGCCATGTCACTAGTCCAACTTTTTCTAATGAAATCATGTGTAGATGAACATCAGAAAGAATAAATAAGTATATGCATTGTATATTGTCCATAATTTTTTTGAATGTCGCATACAGGCTTGAAGGAGAGAAAATATGAAATAGGGTGTCAAGGGATACTCAGGAAAAATGAGGACCCGACAATCAAGTTGTATGCCTCGGATTTTTTGACTGAAAAAATGTGTAATAGGAAATAGGACATGATGGGGGAGTACGATGACCAATCTGTATATCATGGAACCCCCAAATCTAGAGGCACAATCTTGAGCCCACCAGCCTGGGAACCCACGATTGAAAAAGTGGCTAAGTATGGAATGAGGAATTCGTCAGTTGGATTCATGATATATAAGAATGGGTATAAATTTGAACCTGTGAGTCCTCCAATCCGCGTACCTAGACATTTTCGGAAAGACGACTAAGCAAAGAAACTAGAAACCGAAATTAGAGTAGAAAAAAAAAGGGGAATTCGATTAAGTATAGAAGAGGGAAAAAAGGGATAATAGAGAGTGGGAAAATAGAAATGGGGCGGGAAATGTTTGGAAGAAGGAAGTCTCAACAAAGGCCCATTGTTTCCAAATCATCATTTTCTAGTCCAATATTATATGCACCTACTCGTTTTGTGTGTTTGATTTACTATCACAATTAGTGTACCTTTTCGAAGATTGTACTTCAACCCCCTCTGTTGTGGCATATACGAATTCATATTCTTGTCCAACTAATATGTTTCTTCCAATGTAGAAACGAAAAAAAATATAGTGGACATGAATGTAAGTTAGTATGTAGAAATACATGTAAAAAAATAAATGTAGTTCTATTTATTTCAATGTAGTAGCACATAGAATACAATTCACATGCAGATAATTTACTATGTAGGAAGATACGTAGTATATACATACAATAAATTAGGTGCAAAGAATTAGAACAAGTAGAACAAATATACAAATAATAAATGAAATACTAAACAATGGAATATGAAATAAGAGTATAAGCATGCACCTTTGTATCTCCTCTTCTATATTTGCGGAAAAGAGTCCCTCGTCTTCTCCAGTTATTTTGTTTGTTTAAATGTAGCAATGAAGAAAATACAATGGACATGAAGGTAAGTTGGTATGCAGGAAGACATGTAAAAAAATAAACAGAGTTCGATTTATTTCAATGTAGCAGCAAAGAGAATACAATTGACATGAAGATAAGTTATTATGTAGGAAGATACATAGTATAGACATACAATAAATTAGGTGCAAAGAAGTAGAACACATATACATACAATAAATGAAATACAAAAAAATGTAATATGAAATAAGAGTACAAGCATGCACCTTTGTATCTCCTCTTCTACATTTGCGGTAAAGAGTCCTTCGTCTTCTCTAGTTATTTTGTTTGTTTCAATGTGGGAACGCACAAAATACAATGAACATGAATGAAAGATGGTATGTAGGGGATAAAAAGTAATATGTACATAAAGTAAATGAGAATCAAAGGAATAGAATAAAATAGAGTTAGAAACATGAACCTTTGCTTTTCTTGATCAATGGTTTTAATTATATAGAAATTTTCCTGTCCAAAATATACTACAAGCCATAAAATATTAATAAATCACATGGTCATAGCTGAATGATTTGGTTTTATGCAACAAAGTATCCAGATATGTTTTGAGACATGAAAATATGATTTTGAAATATCTTTAATGTATATTTCATATTTCAAGTAGAAGACAAATTGTATCGTGGTTAGACCAGTCTGTGTATAGAATAAAGAGGATGTATTGTGATATGGGAACATTTAACCATATATGGTTAATAAGTGTGTTTTTGGTGTAGACCCCCTTCCCTCCTTGGGACTATGTGATCTCCCGGTCTTTGATATTCAAACGCCTCAATCAAATTGACTCTTCGGCTCTCTGCTGGAACCCGACAAGCTTTATCACAGGTCCCTATTTCCTGAAAGTGTGGGTCCTCTTAATCCTGCATCTCTCTTCTTGGCCCTTCGAAGAAAGTTAGCAGAGACAATTAGCTCTCCGTGACAGGCCCTTCGAGCTTCGGCTTGTCCCATGACAACAAACTCCTACGTTCTCGAACTCCGAATCGAATAACTCAAACGGTGCAAGGATAAACGGTCCCTGAACCTCCTTCTGATTGACGACCGCAATCTATTCAGACTCCAACCTTCGAGAGTTTATCACTATCCTCCTATGATATCTCCTGCAGTAGAACTCCTCCGAATCATGTGGATCACTTCCATGCGTCCCTTCTAGATCCAACAGTCTGGATTCAAACCAGTCTTCACGACTTCTTGGAGATCTATGTTTTCTCTTGGCAAATCTTCTGGAGCTCCAACTCCCATATCTCCCGATATTTTTCCACCTATCTCCTCCCAACGATGGAAAATTATGTGGCCTTCGGGGATTTGGAAATTCCTCGACCCTCTTGCACACTTAGCACAATTGTTTCCCAAGACTTAGACTATTCTTGACCTTTCCTTTGCACTTCTTACAAAGTTCTATGCTAGTCCTTTTGAGATTTTTCTCGACTTGAAACCTTCGAGGTTCTCAGCTCCTTTGTGTCCTTCCACGAAATTTATCATTCCCTCCTGGAAAATTAACACCCTTCCTCCTGATCTTGTAATATGAACTTACTGTATCCTTGGTGCACTCCTTGCGCTTGACTAAGCTTTCTGATGACTTCTCCCTGAGCCCTTCCAGAAGTCTTAAGGAATCTCCTTTCCTTGGTCTATGCACTCTTTCAAAGCCTTCCTTCCTTAGAGTATTCAGTAACATTGGGGTTCTCTCAATGCTTCCAACACTCCAGAATGTGTTTCTCTTGTGCGCATTTTCACTTGTTCTATGCCCTCCTGGAAACTTATTACAGAGTATTCAACAACTTTGCATTGTGCTATATCCCAAACAATATTTCTTTCCAAGGTATCCAACAACCTTAAAAACTCCCTCCGAGTTTGTGAATTATCCTGGTGTGCCCTCCTGGAATATTCTCTTCTGACTCAAACAAGTTCAAACACGCACTCCTTGTGTCGGCTCACATAGTTTCCACCCTGTGTCGCGCACTCCTTGCACTTAGCCTAGAGAACTAGAACTAGTTCAACACACTCACAGATAGAAGGTTCTAATTCTATCCCTGCAAATGATTTATAACATACATGTACAACATAAAAACATATGAATGACATTCACAACTAAACATCCATTACATAGAAAATTGACAAACACGAAAATCTGTTCCTTTCTCTATTAATGGTGGAATGTTCATTACAATATGTGAGTTCAGACTATGACTAAATCTCGACTCTCAAATTTTCTATCTCCTATGTATTACATATGGTCTACTGGAAACAATACAAGTGTTTATACAAGAGGGGCTCAACGAGATTCCCTCCAAGTTAAGCTAGTGGTGTCTAATCACCATTCAAAATGCTTGACTAATGAGGTAGATTACAATGATGGAAATATTCTCTGAATCGATTGTAGATCCCTCCTACCATCAACCACTTAATGGTGACCTTATATACATATTGTGTGAAGGAACAAATTGGCTCTACCAACCTGTCAACATTAATTTCCTTAATCAGGATTTACATTCTCGAAGGAAAAATGAGAGGGAGATGCCTCTCCCTTCCTTGAATGCACACCACTTGTGCTAATTAGCTGGTGGAGCGATGCTAATTCATGCTGAGGTGGAGCGATGCTCCTGCATCATACTCCATATTTATTAAAATTCATGAACTCCTTCTCATGAGATTCCCATCTCTGTTGAAATCCTCCTGGATTCCAAATTTTCTCCTGGAGTTGTTCTTCTGCTCCTCTGCTTTCCTGTTGTTGTTGTTGCTTCTGCATCTTCGTCTTCCCTGTTCCTCGTGCAAGTGATTTTCTGATCCATATTTTATGAGAAGAAAAAAATGAATACATATTATTAATAGATTCTTAACACAGAATAATAGAGATATAGTAAAACTGGTTTTCTATTCAATAAGGAAATAAGCCGAAACTATAAAATGCAGTGGAAAACAAGCTTGCTAAAATGGTGGTGGCTTCTCTCTGAGAAGAGATGTGACAATTGGACTCATTTGCAATAAGATGATTAGAATGAGGTTCTGAAGGCATTTTTTCAATACACAGGAGTGTCAAAAACCCTATACATCCAAAAACCTAAGCCTAGGAGATGAAGTGCCAAAATTCATGTGGGCCCCATTTGGGTAAGTCAGTGCATCAACTTCCCGGGGTCGTAACTTTTACATACAATCTTCGTTTTAGGCATACGATAGCTCATTGGAAAATATATCTGAGGAATACAATTATTGATGAAAAATTCATGATGAAGTTTTTCGATCGCTACATACCCAAAATAACGTCGTTTAGGGCCTCAAAACGACTCCGGAAGTTCAGGTCTCGAAAAACTGCTAAAAATAGTAAATTACCAAAATTGCTAGAAAGTTGTTTTGAGCTAGCTGGAAAAGGTGGGTGGCCAATGATATCCACCTGGATCAATCCTCCCTTGTTAGGAAGCAATGGTCTCCATTGCGTTGAGTTCCCCCATCAGATGAGGAAATTTCTGCTGAATTTGGCCCCGGGTGAGCCACATGCCTTGGTGTAGGATTTGCCCTGCTTTGACAACTCGATAAAGTTGGATCCTTTGCTGTCGAGTGCCCTTGATATGTGTGTCCAAAATATGATCATTGGATGCCTATTGTATGCAGTTGGGGTTGAGATCTATTGGTGTCAATTGTTTTTCTACGTTTGAAGTGTCCAATAATGGTGGGAAATAAGGTTGAAGGAGGTCCACGTTGAACAATGGGTGCAGGCCAAGGAAAGGAGGAATGTTGAGCTAAAATTATTTATCCCCCACTACCTTGGTGATGGTGTACAACCCATAACGGAGTGAGAGAAGATTTTTATGGGGTCCTGTAAGGCGTTCTTTCTGCAAGTGCAACCAAACTTTGTCGCCCACCTGAAACTTATATGGCACCTCATGTTGATCATGGTGTTTCTTGTACTTGTCATTGGACTTTTGTAGGATATCATGAACCTATTGGTGGATGTTTTGGATCCACTCAATGAACCGGGTGGATTTTTCAGCTTCAGTTGGAGTAGGAGATGAGTCAATCGAGGTGACCGTGAGGGGAAGTGCAACATCTATGGGACCCAATAGCTGGAATCCCAACCCCACCAAAAAGGGGTTGTGGACGATTTAGCTATGCAGACCTTGGTTGTAGATATGTTGGACATAGGGAAGACTATCATCCCATGTGCGAGGGGGCTTGTAATTATACATGCACATGATATGCACGATCATTCGATTTATGACCTTAGTTTGGCCATCTTTGTGGGGGTGGAAGGCCGTGGATTTGGTGAATTTGGTGTCCAGCAGTGACCAGAGGCTCAACCAGAATGTGATAAGAAATCTACTGTCCCGATCTGAGACAATGGTTTTTGGGATTCCAAAATGTACCCAGACTTGTTCAAAGAATATCTTGGTAGTGGCTTCTGATGTGATGCTCTTCTTGTAGAAAACCAGAATCGCCATCTTAGAAAAGCGATCAACAACCACACAAATACACCATTTCCCCGCTTGGGGGAAGCGAAGCCCGACATGTAGTCCATTGAGACGGATTTCCATGGCCTGTCAGGATTAGGAAGAGGGGTGTACAAGCCCTGTTTCTTAGTGGTCGGTTTGGAAATAACACAAGCAGTGCAGGACCTGATATACTTGTTGACCTCTTGTCGAAGTTTCGGCTAATAGAAATGTTTATGTAGCATCACCACTATCTTTTCTACCCCAAAGTGTCTTGCCACCCAACTATAGTGGGCTTCCTGGATCATCTTCACTCTCTCGATTAATGGAACACATATATTCCCTAGAAAACACAACAACCCATCCTGAAGATGGAAATTATCGACAACTTCATTTGCACCAAACATTTGGTAGGTGGTAGCGAATTTCGGGTCTGTCTCATAGAGTTGGTTCCATCCAGAGGTCTCATGGCCAAGAGATTCTATCATCATGGTGAGTTCCGCGACTAGCGGTCTACTGAGGAAATCAACGACGAGGTTGGTGCTTCCTATTTTATACTTGATCTTGAGGTGAAATTGTTGTAAGTGTGTGGACCACTTTTGATGGTGGTCATTCTATAATTTTCCTTGTGTCTGCATGAACTGTAGTGGCCTATGATCAGTGTGGATTATTGTCTCCTTCCAAAGAATGTAATGTCTCCACTAGTGATAGGCTTGCACAATGGAGTACGTTTCTTTTTCATAAGTAGGGTACTTATGGACAACTTCTAGTAGTGTCTCACTATGATAGGCCACAGGGTGGTTGTTCTGAGTGAGAACAGTGCCCACAACATAGTCTAAAGCATCTGTCTTGATCTCAAAGTGTTGTTGCAGGTCTGGTAGTGAAAGTACTGGGGTTGAGAACAAGCACTACCTCAAATAATCGAACACTTGTTGTTTGGACTGTCCCCACACAAATTTTTCCTTACCACCACCCCTGGTTATTTGGCTGAGGGCTCATGTAGTATGGGAGAATCCCAACATGAAACTGCGGTAGAAATTGGCAAGGCCCAAGAAGCTTTGAAGCTCAGTGAGTGTGGTTGGGGCTAGCCAGTGATGAATGACTTGGATATTGGTTGGATCCACATGTACACCATGCTAATAAACAATGTAGCCCAGGTAATGGACCCTGTCCATGCCAAAGGATCATTTTTCCAAGTTGGCATATAGCTTGTGCTGTCGCATGGTGTGAAAAACCTATTGAATATGTTGCAAGTGTTCTTCCCAAGACTTGTTCTAAATGAGAATGTCATCTAGACACACCACTACAAAAGTATTGGTGAATGGTCACAAGATATCATCCATCATCCTCATGAAAGTGGCTGGAGCATTTTTCAAACAAAAGGGCATGACCAACCATTCAAAATGACCTTCCTTTGAATTGAAGGTGGTCTTCCATACATCTATCTATTCTATTGGGACCTGGTGGTAGCCAAACTTTAGATCAATCTTACTGAAGTATTTGTCCCCCATGAGTTGATCAAGGAGGTCGTCGATTCAAGGAATTGGGTACCAGTTTCTGAATATGATTTTATTCATAGCTTGGTAATCAATGCAGAGTCGCCAGGTTCCATCTTTCTTCTGTACCTTCACGATTGGGCTCCCAAAATGTGATGAGATGGGATGGATGTGCCCCTTATGGAGTTTTTCTTGGATCTGTCGCTTGTTCTCCTCATTATCTAACATAGAGAGACGATAGATTGGACCATTGGGCAGCGGTACGCTGGGGGTCATACCGATGGGGTGTTTGATCTAACAGTGCAGAGGTACCCCGGTAGGTGAGGAGAAGATATCTGAGTATTCTTCGATGAACTTATCTACTTTATTCTGACATGTGGAGAGGTCGGCCGTAGAGACCCTGATGTGGTTGTGATATTTCGCTCATTCTGAGAGAGAATCATGAAGAAGACAAAATTCCCCGTCTGACATATGACCTTCCTGCATTACCTAGTAGAGATCAAGGAAATAGCACTAGGTGGGACTGCCTTGGGTATCCTGTACAATTTCCTATTCAAAGTAATAATAACACTACGAGGACTAGACTCATATACACCATGATGTTTCCATAAATAAGTTTGGCCCAAAAGAACATCACAAACATCAAGAGGAGAAACATCATACAATACCTCATCTTTGAAGGGCTTGATGTCATATGACAGTCGAGATTGTTGGCTGACGAGGAGATCACTTCCTTGGAGGAGCCATCCAATGGTGTATGGTTGTGTGTGTGACATTGTCAGTAGGGCCAACTACTTGATAAACTTTGTTGATATGAGTTTCTTCTGGATAGCTCTCAATGATGAAGTGAAGTGGGGTGCCTTTTACCCACATCTGTGAATGGAAGAGGCATTCTCCTTCTTCTGGCTCATCTGGTTCATCAGGCTAGAGCTTGGTGGTATAAACGGTGGAACTGGGTTCCGCATCAATGGTCCATAATCCCCTTTATGGTTCTGAATCAGAGTCAAAACCTGCATCTGATTCACAGGCTTTCACTTCGGCCACCAACGAGTCCTTTGAGCGGTAGTCAACAGTGTTATGCCAAGGGCTCTTATAGAAGTTGCACCACTTCCCGATATCTTTGTTTATCTTTTCGGTCTGCTTCTTTGATTATGTATTTTACTTGTTGTCCTAATATTGCCCATATTTTATTTTTCCTTTGTTCTATGGGTTGGGGCCTCCCTTTCTTGTATTTTTCTATGAGGGGTTCCCAGGCCCAAATTTCCACATATTTTGTTTGAGCTTCTGCTCGATTTTGAAGGCATATCAGTAGGTTGTGCCCAAGGACAATATGTCTACAAATTTGATTTCAGTATGGATGTATCTATGCAGAGCACCATGATACTTGAGCAACACATGTCGCTCTGAATCTTTGATACACAACTTGGTGCACAAGGTATGGAAGATATTTGTGAACTTTGGCACTACTTGGTCTCTTTCTTGCCATAGTGTGGTCCATTTGATATACAAGTCATCATAACTTCCAACATGGTAGTATTTTTCCTTAATAGAATTCCTGAAGGATTCCCAGGTGGTCTTGATTGTAAATAATGAGGGTTCCTCTTTTTCCTTTTTCTCACAGAAAGTTTCCCACTAATCTTTGACATGAGGAATGACTTTGAGGAGTGCAAAAGTAATATTTTCTCTATTCGAAAATTTATGTATAGAAAAATAATCTTCTAGTAGATTCAACCACTTGTATACACCATCTCCATCTATATGACCTTCAAATATAGGAATATCTAAGTTTATTTGTACCTTGAAGGGGGCGGCGCATCTGCTCAAAGAAGATGCGTCGTCTATTGGTAGTCGTCAAAGGATTTGCGCAAAACTATCCATCATCTCATTCCTCTTTTGCTTGAGGGATTCCTCAAGCAAAATTTTGAAAGGATCTCCTGTCCCTTCATCTTTATTTTTTCCTTCCATGAGAGGTCGCTTGGGCATGCGAGAGATTTGGTCATCAAGAGAAATAAGCTCGAGACCCAATTCTTTGTACTCTGACCTTGTTCGGGACATGCATTAAGAAAAAAAGGAGAAGACCACTCTAATACCACTGATCTGGATTTTATGAGTAGAACGAAATGAATACAGATTATTAATATATGATTAACACAAAATAACAAAGATATAGTAAAACTGGTTTTCTATTCAATAAGGAAATAAGCTGAAATTGTAAAATGTAGCGAAAAACAAGCTTGTTGGAATTGTGGTGGCTTATATCTGAGAAGAGATGTGACGGCTATGCTCATTCACAAGAAGATGATTAAAATGAGGCTCTAAAGGCATTTTTACAATAAACAGGAGTGTCAAATACCCTAGACATCCAAAAACCTAACCCTAGGATATGAAGTGCCAAAAGTCATGTGGGCCCCGTTTGGGTAAGTCGGTACAACAACTTCCTGGGGTCATAATGTTTGCATATTATCTTCATTTTAGGTGTACTATAGCCCATTGGAAAGATCTATCTGAGGACTACAACTAATGGCAAAAATTTTATGATGAAAATTTTCAATTGCTACATACCCAAAAAATGTTGTTTAGGGCCTCAAAACGGCTCCGGAAGTTCAGGACCCAAAAAATTGCTAAAAATAGTAAATTACCAAAATTGCCAAAAAGTTTTTTTGATCCAGCTAGAAAAGGTCGGTGGCCATTGATATCCACCTGGATCATTTTCTTTCCAACTTATCCTTGCTAGCCGCTTCTTCTGTTGACTTTAACATCAACCTCTGTATCTCCTCTACGACATCTTCCAGCTGCTTCACCATATGATTCCTCTCATGTCATCTGCTCGACTGCAACCATTCATGGTGATATATGGGTAGACCATCCTAATCCCCCATTCTACTTTTATCTCCTATGACATTGAATGGCCACTCTGTTGCAGACTCTAATTCCACAGTCTTGCTACCACTGAACTGTTGTTCAACTACCTCTTATGACAGATTAACTCCTGTCAATTCTTCGGCTGGTCCCATTCCATCTCTCTCCAGCTGCAACTTGTGTTGGTATGTGTCCTATGGCATGGATATCTCATGGTAGACACCTCTTGGTTTTGGAATTCTCAACCAATCCTTCAGTTCCATTAATTCCATTTCCCATTGAGTGAGTAACTCAACTGGGTGCTCCTATTTTTTTGGGACAGACTTCAGTATCTGCTCCTTCTCCTCCATGACAATCTCAGCTTGTTGTCCTTATGTTGCATCTACAAAATCTATGCTAGCCTCTCCTTGGTTGCTTGGAAAGAATATCTGGATTCCCCCAATGACCAGAACGCTCCTCTGATCCTTCTTTACTGTGATGGAACTTTTCAACTTTTCATCATATTCATTAACACGACTAGAAGTTTCATATGAATCATCATATGAATGAGGAATTTCTTCCTCCTCTCCATCTGTCAACACCCCCTGCTAACGTGACCTCTCGACTGAGATCATCTCTTATCCCTTGCCCACTTGGAAAATTAGGATGTCTCCTCTGCCCTCTTGGCCGTTTACGATATCAACTGATCCCTTCACATTTCCCTCCTGGAAACCTATGAGACCTCTTCCATATCTCTTTCCCTCTCCATTGAGTTTTTCGACATATCTCAACCACCTTTTTAACACCTGTTGCTGCCTCATGGCTAACAACTTCCGAACATGCCACTAATCTATTCTTTTCAAAATCCACTTGTACCTCTAGTGTACCTTTCCTTCCTGTTGCATCTTAAATGCTATCTTCTCCATATCCACTTGGATTTCACTGAGCTCCTCTTCCATATCTGATTTTCTTTTCTACAGGTAGTCTCCTCCTCGACAGCGCTTATGACCTCCAGTGCCCATCTTGCTTCACCTGCAACCCAACTGGATGTTTACCATCTGTTGCGCACCTTGCAATAGTTTCCACAACATATCTCACTCTATCTCCCTTGCCTACATAAATCAATTATGTGCTCTGATACCATTCTGTTGGTATCAGAGTATCTCTTTTATTTCCTTCTTTCCACCTAAGAATAAAATCAAGCTCTGATACCACTATGGTGCAAACCCCCTTCCCTCCTTGGGACTACGCAACCTCCCTGTCTTAGATCTTCAAAATATTGAGTTGGATTGACTCTTTGGCTCCCTACTAGAACCCGACAAGATTTATCACAGGTCCCTCTTTCCTCAAAGTGTTTTTCCTCTTAACCCCGCGGCTAAACTCCAAATCGATGAACTCAAATGACGCGAGGATAAACGGTCCCCGTCCCTCCTTCCAATCAACGACTACGATCTATTCGGAATCCAGCCTTTGGGAGTCTCTCACTATCCTCCTCCAATATCCCCCGGAGTACTGCTCCTCCAAATCGTGTGGATTTCTTCCACACGTCCCTTACAGATCCAATGATCTGGATTCAAACCGCTCTTCACAACTTCGCGAAGATCTATGTTTTCTCTTGGAAAACCTTTTGAATCCCCAACTCCTGGATCTCTTGATATTTTTCCACCTATATCCTCCTGACAATGGATGCCTCTATGGACTTCAAGGCTTTGGCAAGTCCTTGGCCCTCTTGCACACTTAGCACAATTTCTTCCCGAGACTTAGACTATTCTCGGACTTTCCTCTGCACTCCTTGCAAAGTTCTGCGCTAGTCCTTTTGATATTTTTCTCGTCTTGAAACCTTCGAGTTTCTCAGCTCCTCTGTGTCCTTCTACAGACTTTCTGGTGCCCTCCTGGAAAACTAACTCCCTTCCTCCTGAGCTTGTAAGATGAACTTACTATATCCTTGGCGCACTCCTTACGCTCGACTAAGATTTCTGACGGATACTCCATGATCCCTTCCAGAAGTCTTAATGGATCTCCTTTCCTTGGTCAATGAACTCTTGCAAAGCCTTCCTTCCTTAGATTATTCAGTAACCCTGGGGTTCTCTCAATGCTTCCAACACTCCAGAATGTGTTTCTCCTGTGCGCACTCACACTTTCTCTATGCCCCCCTGACAACTTATTACAGTGTATTCAACAACTCTGCATTGTTCTCTCTCCCACATAGTCTTTCTTTACAAGGTATCCAACAACCTTGAAAATTCCCTCTAATTCTATGAATTATCCTAGTGTTCCCTCCTGGTAGCTTCTCCTCTTACTCAAAGGATTTTAGACACACTCCTTACGTTGGCTCACACAGTTTCCACCCTTTGTCACACACTCCTTTCACTTAGCCTAGAGAAACAAAACTAATTCAACACACTCACGGATAGAAGGTTCTAATTATGTCCCCACATATGATTTCTAACATATATCTACAACATAAAAACATATGAATGACATTCACAACTAAACATCCATTACACAGTGACAAACAAGAAAATCAGTTCCTTTTTCTATTAATGGTGGAATGTTCATTACAATATATGAGTCCAGAGTATGACTAAGTCTCGGATCTCAACTCTGCTATGTCCTATGTCTTACATATGCTCTACTGGAAACAATACAAGAGTTTATACAAGAGGGGCTCAACGAGCTTCCCTCCAAGATAAGCTAGTAGTGTCTAATCACCATTCAAAATGCCTAAATAATGAGGCAGATTATAATGATGCAAATCTTCTCTGAATCAGATGCAGATCCCTCTTACCGTCAACCACTTAATGGAGACCTTTTCTACAACTTCTGCGAAGGAATAACTTGGCTCTACCAACTTGTCAATATTAATTTCCTTAATCACGATTTAGATTCTTGAAAATGAAATGAGAGGGAGATGCCTCTCCCTTCCTTGAATGCGCACCACTCTTGCTAATTAGTTCGTGCGTGCTAAGGTGGAATGATTTTCCTACATCAATTTTGCACATGTTTTATTTTAACCAAAAGAAAGTGGATGATCTGAAAATAGAGGGCTGACTTGTTATGCTATGCAAGCACCCTCTACTTCATTAAAATAAAACTTTACAGGACCTTGCTCCATGTGTTAAAATATGCAAGATAGATTATGTGCCAAGTTCATGTGTGAGAAAATGTTCTTTTAAATGGTTAAATATGTATTTTAAATAAATACACAACAACATAACTTGCATCAAATAAACCATCAAACTCACAACAAGAACAATATGATAAAGGAGTTCACCCCTCTTCGGGCTACATCTCCTTGAGCCTCCATCAATGGACATGGCTCTCTAGGATTAATTTGTCAAAGGTTATTTTACAAGATGTTTCTCAACTCCAATGGAAATTCTACCTATACCATTGGGTTCAGAATACATAAAAACCCCAAAAATGACTAATAAAACTCTGAAAACAGATCATGGCTCATCCGGGCATGACCTCTTCTACATGTGGCCTTAAGCTTCCCTGAGCTTCTCTTTGGAAAAAACACCTGTAAAAGTCCTTAAATGGATATGAAACCTATCCCAAAGTGTTCAGAGCATAATAATTAGTAAAAAATGATTATTCAATCACAGAAAATAAACATAGGCTCATCTAAGCAAGACCTCAAACAATGAGGGCTTCAAGCTCCCTGGAGCTTCCTGAAACTTCAATGGTTAAAACCCTACAAAATAAGTCTTCAAACGGCTTTGAAAATAGTGCCAATGGATTCAGAATGTCCAAAAACCCCTAGATGGTCTTTTATGGCACCTCATTCTGCCAAAAAATGAAGAAGATAGGCCTCCTTCCATTCTCTTCCTTCAAACTTGTTGTCTCTGGTTCGCCAAAACACACCTCTGGGCATTCCAACCAAGAAAACGCTCCAAATTCATGCTAAAACCTAGCACATGTGCACAATCGCACAACCGTGCAAACTGTAGGACGGTTATGGGTGTGCCAGCCCCTAACTGCCAAGATCGTGGGCATGTGGTCACCATATGACCTCGCGCTAGTGTAAAAGAGGGCTCTGTTTCCAAGCGAATAGAACAATGACAAGTGGTAGGTCATTTTGTACAACTGTTGAAATACCAAACTTAACTCCCGCACGCCCTGTGTGTGGTCACATGAGAAACCAGGGGTTGGGGCTCCGTTTGAAATACAAACTCCAAACTCCCGCGCATTTGATTTCGGCGCATGGTCATATAAATAAAGTGTGACCGAGGGTTGTCCATTTAAATAACCCAAACTCCACGCGCAAGTGTAGCAAGTGGTCATATGTAATGCACAATACAACCACGGGTCGGGGCTAAGCCCCGGCAATACCCCCCGCCATATGAAACATTACACAACTTCATATATAATAAAACTCATATGTTAAATAAGAACAACTGCATGATGCACCGGTTGGGTGGCCATTGCTAAAGCGCTACCAAAAGGGGGAGGTCTGGGGTTCGATCCCCACAAACTCTATAAAATTTTGAACAACCAACCAATACAACGGTGCCACGTGGCACCACACCTTTTACCAAAATGATGCCACGTGTCACATCATGATTCACCCAAATCTTCCAATAAGTGAAGGCCACATCATCATCTGCCACCTGGATGTACGGTCATGCCACATCAGCATCCGTACGGACTATACGGACTGCACATTCAGCGTCCCTTTTTTTACCTGTTTGACGATTTGAACAGATCGCGATATCTCTCACTCCCAATGTTAGTTTGAACCCAAATGAGTTGCATTGGGTTCGTGATGAAAAGAGCTACGCACCCGTTCGTTTTGAGGCAATTCTGAGAACTTTGATTTTTGAGCTAAAATTTGACCCCTGGTCCAGATTTTGATCAGTGGACATTGTAATTGCACGTGTAGTTGTAAAATTATTTTTTATGCCACTATTTTGTAGCATGTCAACATTGAAGTATCCTAGAATGATAATGGTTTCATCCAGATGTAAATGGTGTGATACATTTGAGAACACATTCATTATGTTAGCATTGTTGCATGCAGAGTGGCATAGAAATTTAATATTGCAATTTGCAATCCATGTAAAACCACTCTTGCTATCACAATATCAATATTTTTTTCTTCTACAAGAACATTTTTCAAATTCATGTAGGTATGGTTCAGAGTTAGGAGAAAAAATTGGAGAAACATTTAAGAGAAGCATGGAAATATATGCCAATTTTGTGCAATTTTGTTGCAGCCTAGGCACGGTTGTATCATACCTAGCCCTTATACACCTACATGCATTTTTCTTCTACAAGAACATCTTGCAAACAAAACAAGCTTGACATCGTATTTTTCATTTGAAATACACAGGTTCGATTCCCGTACGAGATATGTAGGTACGTGATAGGCACTAGATTTCAAATTTGTCACACACGACAAAGGACCAAAATTTTCAATGATAGAAAAAATGACAACCAAAGTTGTGCACACGACACTGGCATGGACATGGTGTAGAGCCTTGGGAAAAAATTGGAGGAAAATTGAAGAGCAGGAGAAAAATATATGCCAACCTCTATGCAAAGTCCGCAGGACAAGAACGATGAATAAATACTTAAACATTATTACTTTAAAAATGCAAACAACGAATAGTAAACAATGAACATGAATGAAAGTATACTATTGAAACTTAATCGTTAATGATGAATGACA
>ML783845.1:231592-241837 GCA_009831015.1 Picea engelmannii
CGAACCAATTAACAATATATGTATCTTAAATTATGACTAAATTTCATTCCAAGCATAAAAGAAGTATGAAACATACGATGGCTATACAACTCATGGTGGACAACAATATTGTCCAAATTCACTGCAAACATTGTATGGAAAAATTCAAGGAAAAAGGTAATGTGAGAATCCTATTTAGGTAAACATTTAAGTCTGTCAGGTATGTTTAAGGGCCTCGTACTATGCAAACATTTAATTTGTCAGGCATGTTTAAGGGCCTCGCGCTATGTAAAAATTTAAACTATCAGGCCTATTCAAGTACCTCAAAAAGAGTGTCAATGCTCTAAAATTTCGGTATGTAAGCATTTCACTACAAATAGAAATAATAAAAGCATTAAAAAACAATGTCGATGCTTATAACTTTTTGTATGTAAACATTTCAGTAAAAAATTAAAAATTAAAAAGAGCGTCCAAGCTCAAAACTTTGGATATCTAAAAATTTACAACAGTGGGAACAACGAAGTTGTCAATAAGACTTCCAATCTATTCTCCAATGAGACAATGCCATATAAGGTTTTTTTATTATATAAAAAGTATTTTTTTTACTTCTATAGTTCAAACAATACAAATGATGCGAAAATTTGTAGTCAAAGGACATATTAATATGAAGTCAACAAATTATCGATCACTATAGTCCCTCTACGCCTTCAACGGGGACTAATAATAAATCCTTAATAATAATATTCCTTGTTCTTAAAGTAACATTTTGTATGAAATGATCTTGAGATATAATTATGTTTGATATATTAGTTTATATATTTATGATTCCTAATGGATACAAGGATTGAATAAGCCATCCATGACATATGGATCATATTAGCCACTAGGATCCAATCAACTATCCTTTATCTTATGTTTGAGATATTGTTAATATGTCCATGAATTTTAGTGGCTATTAGAATTCAATTTCACTTCCTTAAGATCATGTATGATCCATGAATTTTAACAATTGCTAGTATTCAATGCACCATTCAAAAGATTGAGATATTTGTGATCTTGTAGCAAGATTGCGTATGAAATGAGATTGATCTATCTTTATATATGATATATTAATTGATATCTCCATGAATCCTAGTGGTAATTATCATTCAATGAGCCATCCTTGATATTGTGCATGAGAAATCTTTGTGATGCTCAAGAATCCTAATAGTTACTTTTATTCAACTTAACATTCGGTATTGATTCAAATAAATTAGCTTCCCCTTATTTTTCCACCTAGTCTTATGTTAATACATTTGATTCCCTTTATATTAGTGATACTACCATTGTTTCCTTTGAAACATGGTCTCAATATTCTATAAATGAATGTTGGTATTGATTACAAATTAGAAGGGATGTTTTAGGTGAAGCATGCATAGGGTGGGATAGGACATAAGATTGTGTATTATAAATTGTTAAGATGAAAATGAATCTTAGTGGTCATTAACATTCAATGAGCCATCCCTAATATTAACTGATTATTTTGGTTCTAGTAAGATTGTCTATTAAATTAGTTAAACTACCCTTTCAATTGATATATGAATTGACATGTCCATGAATCCTAACAACCACCAAGATACAATGATACATATTTAAACATATGTGCATGAGCCATATTTTGATATTTCCATGAATCCTAATGACCACTATGATTCAATGCAAAATACTTCTTCTTGAGATTCATTATTCTTGTAGTAAGATTGTGTATGAAATGAGATTGAGATCTCCTTTTGTTTGATATATGAATTTATATGGCCATTGATTCTAGTGGTTATTAGTATTCAATGGGACATACTTGATATTGTCTATCAACATTTCCTAATATGTCAATGGATCCTAGTAGATACTAGGATTCAATGAGCCATATTTGAAATTTTAATGGGGTATTATTGATATTCCCATGAATCATCTAAGTATTTGAGATGCTCATTTTAATGTCCCCATCCATACACCCAAGCCGGGAAGCACCACTACAAAATTTCTCTGTTCGAGCTTTGATGCCATTCTTTTGTAAATTATGGCCTTAGAGGCCTCATGGACTATGCCTCTATTAAAATTTGTGGAAGACATAATACATATAAATTTAATAGATTATTTACATTCTCCTATCACACAACATAAGGTAGAAATAATAGTAAAAGCATACATGTAGTATTCACAGGAAAAACCCATAAACATAAAAACATATATAAATACACAACATGTAACCAAACATGGAAATGGTACTTATCTTTTAATTGAAGTACACCAACTATGTACATACCTTCCATGAACCTCCCAACAATAGACCATGTTTCTCATCACTCTTAGCAGTGGGTCACCCCCAAGCTGGGACTAAAATCCACACAGGGAAAAGGAATCCTAGGCTAGGTTGAGGCTATGGGAAGTTGCACATTGAAACATGAAGGATTATCTCCAGTGATCCTACTTACACCCACTGCTCAATGAATATCATTCCCCACATGCCTTTCCTACCCCAGGAATATGCACCTTCACTGTTCCATAGCCCATCGACTTCTCCACTTCCCTTTCAGGGCTTCAACAATAGTTCGGATCAAGAATTCTCAGAGGTTTGTAGCTGCTGTTGGACTCCCTCCAGGAGAAATCACTTCCCCAACAATCTCTCTCACCTGGATAGAGTTTCTCACATGCTTTACAACCTACTTCTTCAATCCATAGGCCTGACAACCTGCCTCTTCAATCCCTCTCCTAGACAACCAATAGTAGGCTTAAGTGAAAACATATTCAACGTTCAACTAGAGCACACGTAAAAAAAAAACCATGACCTTTAGGTTTGGAAATAGGTGTTTCCCCTAATAGGAAAGTACAACACAAGCTTATGTAGGAATAGGTGTACTATTCCACCCAGGAGGATCACAACTTTTAGTTGATGATCAAAGAACAGGAGATATGGATCCTGAATGCATACAAGTTTCAGAGGTCGATCATGGAGTAATGAATTTCTGTGTGAATGCATGAGTGCATGGGGAGAGTGGAAATAATTATGAGAGCCCCCAAGAACGATGAATTTTCCCACATAAAAATGTATGTGTCAGGATCGACACCTGGCTTCATGAGGCTGCATGAGATCCAATTCACATTTGTTCTGTTTCCAAAGAAACTTAGGATAATATAGGTTATCTCCAACTTTAGTTTTTAGGAAATAATAATATAATATTATTCCCATAGAGATAATCCCTCAATTTTATCCCTTTTCCTAGCCTCTTAGCCCCATCCCTTTCCCTACCTAGTGGAGCTTAGTCCCCCATTCTCTTCTATCATGGTTGGTCTACACACAACGATGTATTTTAATATTGATATTAGTATTTACATATACAAAGACATGCATCTTTTGCATTTAGAATCTATTAAGATTTTAGTAATACATAATACATATAAATTTAATAGATGATTTACATTCTCCTATCCCACAACATAAGGAAAAATTAATAGTAAAAGCATACATGCAATATTCACAGGAAAAACCCATAAACATAACAACATATATAAACACACAACATGTAACCAAACATGGAAATGGTAGTTATATTTTAATTTAAGTACATCAATTAATTGTAGATATTTCATGAACCTCCCAGCCATAGACCATGTTTCTCATCACTCTCTATAGTGGGTCACCCCCGAGATGGAACTAAACTCCACACAGGGAAAAGGAATTCTAGGCTAGATTGAAGCTACGAGAAGCTGCATAATGAAATAGGAAGGATTCTCTCAAAGGAGCCTAATTACGCCCATTGATCACATACCCTCATTCCCCACATGCCTGTCCCACCCCAATAATATGCAACTTTACTATTCCACAGTCCATCGACTGCTCCACTTCCCTTCCACGGATTCAACAATAGGCAAGATCAAGAATTCTCAGAGCTTTGTAGTTGTTGTTGGACTCCCTCAAAGAGAAATAACTTCCCCAACAATCTCTCTCACCTGGAGAGAGTTTCTCATAGGCCTGAAAACCTACCTCTTCAATCCATGGGCCTGGAAACCTGCCTCTTCACTCCCGCTCCTAGATAACCAACTATAGGCTTAAGTGAAAACGATTTCAGCGTTCAGCTAGAGAACAGGTAAAAAAAACAACCACGGCCTTCGGGTTTGGAAATAGGTGCTACTCCTAACAGGAAAGAACAACACAATATTAGGTAGGCACAGGTGCACTAAGCCACCCAGGAGGATCACAGGTTTCATTTGATGATCAGAGAACATGAGATATGGCTCCAAAATGCGTACAGGTTTCAGAGGTCGATCATGGAGTAATGGCTTCATACGTGAATGCATGAGTGCATGGGGAGAGTGGAAAGAATGTAGAGAGCCCCCAAGAATGGCGAGTTTTCCCACATAAAACTGCATTTGTCAAGATCGACACTTGTCTTCATGAATCTACATGAGCTCCACTTCACATTCGTTCCTTTTCCACAGGAACTTAGGATAACATAAGTTATGTACAACCTTAGTTTTTAGGAAATAATAATATAATATTATTTCCAAAGAGATAAGCCCTCAATATTATCCCTTTTCCTAGCCTCTTAGCCCCATCCGTTTCCCTACCTAGTGGTGTTTAGTCCCCCATTCTCTTTTATCGTGGTCCGTCTACATGCAGGGATGTATTTTATTATTGATATGAGTATTTACATATACAAAGACAGGCTCTTTGGCCTTTAGCATTTAGGCTCTCCAGCCTAATCATTACATAAGCCTCCTAGCTTGTAATCCCTTGGATCACCAGCATACAAAAAATAATTACATTTACAATTACAATTGGGGCTCGGTCTTGGGGTATTACACTCGTGAATGCTAGTAGTTAACATGATTCAATTTATCATTTGTATTCTTATGTATTAACAATCCTAGAGATTCTCATGAATATTATTGGCCTCTAGGATTCAATGACCCATCCCTAATATTGATGATTAAAAATAATTGTGATTTCATTGAATTACAGTGATTCATGAGGATTCATAAATTCTCAAAATTTGACCGTCTAAAATTATTTTGAAAATGAATTCATAACATAGAGTTCGGTGAGAGATTTACAATGGTGCATAAATCGCCCCAAATGGAGTTTGTATGAAAAAGTTATGTCCCTTCAAAGTTTTGGTCAAACAAGGTCAACATATCAAAAAGGGGCGACATGTGGAACCACTGGAAATGTGACACATGGCACATCCATACAGGACATACGATGCTAATGTGGCAACACGATAGGGTGCCACATGGCATATCATACAACTGAGTTGGCAAGGTGATAGGGAAATTTACAATCCAAGTGGACTAATCAACATTTGACACATGGCCTGGTTCACACAGGTGGAACAATGAGAGGTTGCCATGTGACAACTTCCCATTGGCCTTCTATGGTTTGATTTATCAAAATTTTATGGGTCGACTGGAGTCAAACCCCCAACCTCATTCATGCAATACAAGAGTCTTTACCATCACACCATTGGATTGTTACTTAACCTAACATGGGGCTATATTGATTTAACCTTAAGTATTGTATCATTTGGATCAAAAAAGGTTTGGGGGAGAATCCCCCAACCTTAGTATTAACATTGTATACCATATACCATATGCCAACAAACCAATGCCTATATACATGGGGGGTTTTAAACGTTGGTTAATACAGAAACTATATTAACATATAGTTTCAACAAAATACCATCATATATGGCATGATCGATAGGGTTTGACCCCACGAATGGACATATAAAATTCAAATTCTCTAACCACTGTTCCCAAAGAGCCATTTGTCAAGGAATTCCAACAATAAAATATAAATGTTTTCCTTAGAATTCAAATGAAAGTTAGGGCCTACACCATATTTAAGATAACGCTTAGACCGAGGCAGGGGACAAAGTACAATAGAGTATGAATACATTGATATCCATGGAAAGATAAGTACTTATGTCTCAAATTTCATGTCATAGGGTATCTAGACTTTGATATTACATTGTAATGCATGCCATAGGGTTCCTTGAGGAAAGTATATAGTGTTTATACTCATTTTTCTTATAATTTCGAAAGGAATTTGATGGTGCTCTATGTTTCTGAGTTTGAGAAATGGGTAAAAAGGTCATTGTAAGTACACAAGAATTTGAGAATTAATAAAGAGGTCTCTTGATTGGAAGTGGACCCGGAGATGTAACCCAAGTTGGGTGAACTCCGTTAACAAACTTGTGTATATTTTTTTTTATTGTTGTTCCATTTTTCTCATTTATATTGCAAGTTATTTATCATTAAAGTGGATTTGGATAGATAAGTTAATTCATATTATTTGTAAACAATCAAAGTTATCATTTAGATTTCAAATCAAGTCGGATTTTTATGTGTATTTAAGAATAAATTGACATTGAAGGAGTTTTGGATCAAGTTGGTACCAGATCTAGTTTTTGACAAGTGTTTGCAAGTGAATGCTTACAAGGTCTAGATTCAAGATTGGTAAGGGAAAACTTGTGAGTTATAAGCCAAAGATTCAAAGAAGGTTTCATAAGAAAATGATAGCTTCCGAAGGAAAGGAAGGAGAAGATCGTACCATGAGACCCAAGGAAGTTATGGCTACATTCTTCACAATGAAGGAAATAATATATTATTTGTATCTAATATCTCATAAGAATGGAGATGAATAATATTCATTAAAAGCTTAAGGAAGAGGTGAAGGTGGTGGACCTTCAAGGCCTTCTTCACCATCATAATCATCATAATATACTAATGGAGCAAGTTAACATTCTTCTCATAATAAGACTCCCTATAAGAAGTCTTCTTGCTATCAAAATCATAATTTTCCTTTATTGAAATTAGATGTAAAGTTTGAATTTCCAATTTATGATGTAGAATTGAATGCAAAAAAGTTGGATAATTGGATCAAGCAGTTTGAGGTATAGAAGATCGTGGATGAAATTGCAAAGATACATCTAGCTACTCTTCATCTGGGTGACACAAACTTGATATGGTGTGAGATTAAGACACAAGTTGATCTCTTTCAACGGGGTAAAATAATTTCTTCTTGGGATGAATTTATTTTTGCAATTAGAATTTGTTTTTATCCATTAGATGATGTGAAAATGGAAATAATGGACTAGAAACATTTAAGATAAGGAAAAGGGAAATTTTTTCAAGTATATACATAGGATTTTAAAAAGAAATCATTATCTTTGGGAATTCTGTTATATAGTCGTGAAAATATTCTAAAGTATATCAGTGGTATGCATTCATATCTTTGACACATTGTATTGATGTTTAACCCTACTAATATTGATGAAGTGTGAGTAGAAGCTACTCATCTTTAAGCTAGCAATGGAAATCATGTGATCAAGGATAAAAATCCACACAAGTTCGAGAAGAAATCAAAATAAAAATGGAAGAGTAAGAAATAAGATACAATAAAGAAAGTTGAAGAGAAACCTACATGTTCTCACTGCAAAAGGAAGGGACACGAGGAGGCACAGTGTTGGAAACTACATCCAGAATTGTGACCAAAGAAGTTCCAAAATAAGGTGAAACAAAATACTTCTACAACAACTCAATAAGATTTTGGATCAGATTCAGGAGATGGATTTAAGATCACAACAATGGGAAGAAAAGGTCTATCTACTACTAATTCTAGTTATTCAGTTCAATCTGCTAAATTGGAAAGTGTTCTTGATAAAAAGAAAATAAGAGATCTTTTCCATGTCAGGGTTATAGTGAATCATACAAAGATAGATACTTTGTTTGATTGTGGATCTCAGGTTAACTTAATATCTTAAGAAATTGTTAAGAAGTTGGGTTTAATGACTACACCTCATGTATAACCATATCCACTAGGTTGGGTGCGTGAGGATTCTACGTTGCAAGTGACGAAACAATGTAAAACTTGATTTTCAATTATTTCCAATTTTTTTGATGAGGTTGAGTTATATGTCATGCCACTTGAAATTTGCAACATTCTCTTGGGTAGTCCATATCTATTTTATAGGAGAGCTATATTTTATCGTGAAGATAAAAAATATCACCTTTTCAAGGATGGGGTTGAATATATCATCATATTTCACTAAATTAAGACTAATATTTCTTTAGTGGGCATATGACAAATGAAGAATCTCGTAAATGCTAGTAAATAATTTTTTCTCATGATGGCGAAGAAAAAATAAGAAGATATATCAGATGCTTTGTCAGGTTGTGATCTAGATCATAAGAAGCAATTGGTATATATCATTTCTAATTATGATGAGTTATTTCAGGAACCTACAGGGTTTCCTCTTAAGAGGGAGGTTGAGCATGAAATTCATTTGTAGGAGGATGCTCCTCTTCCTAAAATTGGTATGTATAGGTCATCAGTGATCAAGAATGCATAGATAAAGATGCAGGTTCAATAGTTGCTTGATAAAGGAATCATAAGGCCAATTTCTTCTCTGTGTGGTTATACTATTGTATTAGTTCCAAAGAAATATGGTATGTGGAGGATGTGTATTGATTTTTGATCAATGAACAAGATCACAGTAAAGAACAACTATCCTCTTCATCGAATTGATGATTTGTTGGATCGGTTAAAAATGTTGTCTATTTTGCTAAGCTAGATTTGAGAAGTGGTTACCATTAGATAAAAATTTCATAAAGTGATACATGGAAAACTTCTTTCAAGACAAAACATCGATTGTTTGAATGGTTGGTTATGCAATTTGATTTATGCAATGCACATATGAAATTTATGAGGGTAATGAATGATGTGTTCAGTCCATTTCATAGATGAATTTTTCATTGTCTACTTAGATGATATTTTGATATTTATTTGAACATGGGAAGATCATATGATGCATGTCGGAACAATTTTTGAACTCCTGAAAAAGGAGACGCTATATGCAAATATGTCTAAATGCGAGTTTGGAAAAAAAGCTCTGGTATATTTGGGTTATATTGTAGGGAATGGTCAGCTGAATATAGATCCCTCAAAGGTGTAATTAATCATAAATTGGACCAAGCCAACTAATGCCACATATGTTAGGAGCTTCTTAGGAGCAGTATAGTATTGGAGGAAATTCATTGCCAATTTCTCTTTCATAGAAAATCCTCTGCATGCATTAACAGGTATGAAAAAATTCTTTCAATGGGGAGGAAATCAACAAAAAGCCTTTGAGACATTGAAGGAAAATATAATCACCAAACCATTTTTGGCTCTACCATAGTTTCAACATCCATTTGAGATTCAAGACGATGCAAGTGAATATGCCATGGGATCGGTCTTGATGAAACAAGGTAAGCCTATATGTTATCATTTTGAGACTTTTACTCAAGTAGTAATTAACTATCCAACATATGAAAATGAATTGTATGCTTTGGTACAGAGTGTTAAAAAATGGAAATATTACTTAATGGGGAAGGAGACAATAATTCATATAGATCATCAACCATTATAGTATTTGCAATCACATACCAAGCTACAACAGTCACAACATTTTAGGTGGATGGGTTTATTACAACAATTTCACTTGGTAATCAAGTATAAGAAGGGTATTAATAATAAGGTTGCATATATATTATCAAGGCCAGTGATTAATGCATCAATGTTATTAAAGGATAATTATTTAGGTCATGAAATTTATATTGAAGAATATTCCAGGGATGGTGATTTTAAAGATGTTTATGAATATCTAACTCATGCCAATCAACAATTCGATTATCATGTGCATGCTAATTTACTATATCATATTGGAAAGCTATGTATAGCAAGGGATGAAAAGCAAATGTAATCAAACAAGCTCATACATCTCTCATTTTTTGTCATTTTGGGGTAGGTAAGATAGTAGAATAGTTGCAAAGATATTTTTATTGGCCTCAAATGAATGAGATAATTTCTAAGTATGTAAAAGGCTATGTTTTGTGTTCCACAAGTAATCCTAGAAACAAAAATTTTGGATTATATATGCCACTTCCAATAACTTATCAGCCAAGGGAAATTGTGTCCATGGATTTTGTAGGGGGTTTGTTGATGTCCATAACAAGTCATGATTATTTATATGTCATCATGGATAATTTCAATGGGATGTGTATTTTAATGTCTACAACACACCCGACCCCTAAGTACCCTTTCTAGGGATGGGGCATCAAAATGTTGCTTACTCAAAACATCTTGAGTCATCTCTCCAGGATGATTCATCCTTTTATACTGGACCATAGCTTTCTAACATCTATTACCAGGATCTAATCCGACCTATGGTTTACAAGTTATGGCTT
>ML783845.1:261135-272180 GCA_009831015.1 Picea engelmannii
TATATATATATATATTGCAATAAGGTGTTGGCATGATGGGTGGTTGAAGATATTGAGAGGATATGCACGAAGTGTATTAAGAACATAACATGGACTAAATGATGGTTAGAGAAAAATAGATGTAACATATAAGATGATAAATAAATAATGATATAATACAAAGGTTATCAATGTAATACAAGGTGTGGAAATGTAAGAAATGCAACATGATACGATGTTACAAAGGGTAGTAGACAATTGAGATAATTTGTAAAAAAAAATAAAAAAAAATAAGTAGGTTAGAGCATAACACACAAAAGTAAGTGGGAGAATAAACGAGAATTATAGTCTAAGGACAATACTATAATAACGGAGTTAATTACATTAGAAAGATAATCAAAGTCAATAACGATTGCTTATAATTATCTAGATACCCTAGGTGGGGGATTGTATGTATGACTTAAGGAAGTTGATATCGAACTCAATATAAGAGTCACTTAACTAGAGAACTTCAACTGATGATGAGCTAAGGTTCTAACTAGTGAACAAACAAATAGACTATACTTTATATATGGGGGTCATATATGGAACTTAGGAAGAATAAATCTATAATAAAAGTGTGTCTTATCATGAATTAAATTACAAGTAATAATAAAATAGAGTCGAGACACGATAAGGTGCTTACTAAATAGGAGTAGTTGTAATCAATATATTAATAGCCTCAACATGTTTTTAATCAGTGAAGATACAATGGGACCAATATAGAATATGGTTTTCTATTATAGAAGACACATATAAGTTGTGTCATGAATTTTTCCTTACATTGAGAATGACCATAAGTTCGGGAAGAATTTTTGTTTTGAAGGGTGGGTGTATATAATGCCACCTTTTGACTTAGATAGAGAAAATTAATTAAGGCCTAATCACCTTGTATTTTCTATTGAGTGTAAAACTATTAATGATACACTTTAAATTTTAACACACATGGACCTATGTTAATGTTAATTCTATGAATGTTTATCGCTATTTGAATTATGATGGATATTATGCAATTTATTCCAACTTGAAAATTTTGACATTTGAAGTTGTTTGTACGTGGATACCAGATTGAGATTATGATTAAATGCATTTACATGATGATAATGCATGGATATGTATGGGTTTGTGTTATAGACTAATCTATAGGTCAATAGGCTATGAGATAGCTAGACAATAATGATGATAAAAGGGTGATGTTGTGAACTGCGACCAAGAAACAATATGGTATGAATCTTGTATGTGGAATTATATTGGTTCGAGTGCATTGCTATGATGTATGGAAAAGTGCAGGTTTTTCAGGTGGAGAGACTACCCAAAACTAAATATACGATGACAAAATTCCCAGCAACACAGTGCCACTGTATATTCCATGGTAGGGTGTGGACCCTAGTCTTATTAGGAGGGGTGGAGGCATTTTCCACCATGTATCCTCTGAAACCTAGAATAATGGGAGGATGGTGTTAGCTCACACTCCCCTAGACGTGTGATGATGACTATCAGTTTTCTATTGGGGAAGCTTGGTCAAGAGAGTCGACACTTCCGCTTATGGGTTGTATTTGGAGTTAGGTCAATATAGTTGACGCTTTAAGATAGTCCAATAGAGGAAGGATAGGGATGGAATATGGAAGTAAGTTAGGGAGGAAGGATGAATAGAAGTAGTTGAGAGTGTGTGCATATTTCGCCTTATAGAAGAATTCCTTGATTTTCTCTTTTTGAAAAAAAATAAAATATATATATGTGTGTGTGTGTGTGTGTGTGTGCTTATATTTACTTAACTAAAATACAATTATCTAAGTGAATGTTGCTTTTTTTTTTGTTACAACTCAAAACGCTTTATTAACATATAAATATGTATACATGCTCGCTACATAGTAAGGAAAATACATCTGCAAAACTGTTTAGGTCGCCTGCATCACAGGAATACAACAATAACCATAACCACACCACAGACAATTTACAAAACTTGAACTCGATGTGCAGTTCACACCAAATTCGAAACAAAAAATGACATCAATCTTTCGATCCTCTAGCTACCTGTAGCTAGCCGTAAAACAAAGTAGAGTCATATACAGCGAATCACAAAATCTACGACTTGTACATCAAAATACATACATAACCGCTGAGGCGCAAATTAAAGGAAACTAAGTACTATTACGATTAAAGGATTGGACCAACCAGAAGACTGATACTGAAGCTATTATACATTCTTTAGAGGCTAACAGAGCGAACATTCTGCAGGCAGAAGAGGATAGATGGCGGATAAAAAGTAGAGCGCTCTGGCTCACTAGTGGAGACAACAACACTCGTTTCTTCCACTGTTTTTTCCAGCCATTGCAGAAATAAAAAGATCATTTGGGATATAGAGGAGGAAGATGGAAACATTGCACACAGGACACAGGACATCAAGAAAGAGGCATACACACATTACAAGACTTTTTTTCAAGAAGATCCACACATCTCCATATAGGATCAGATACACACAGCCCAACTTTTCCCACAGATGATCATCGATGAGGAAGCGAGAGCATTGGAAGCTCCCTGCACAAAAGAGGAAATCTACCAGGTATTAAAAGGTTTTAAAAAAGAAAAAAGTACCGGTCCCGATGGATGGACTGTGGAACTCTACCTTCATTTTTTCGAATTAATGGGACAAGATCTACTGGAGGCTATCGAGGATTCGAGAACCAGAGGGTCGGTAAACAAACATTTAAACTGTACTTTTATCATCCTGATTCCAAAACAGAACCTTCCCCGGCATTTCTCAGATTATCGACCGATCTCACTGTGTAATCTCAGCTACAAGATTATAACAAAGATCATTGCAAACAGGATTCGCCCTCTACTCTCTCGGGCTCTAGCAGAGGAGCAGCTTGGTTTTCTCAAGGGAAGACAAATACTTGACGCTATAGGCACGGCTCAGGAGTGTTTACGCAGCATAAAAACAAAAAACATACCCGCCATACTCCTTAAACTGGACCTCAAATAGGCCTTCAACTGTATTAAATGGAACTTCCTACATCTCATCCTTCTCTAGTGTGGATTTGGGGCATCCACAACAAACTGGATGATGGGTTGCATAACCACAGCCACTCTGGTAGTTTTAATAAATGGCGAGGCATCCAAATCATTCCATAGTGAAAGAGGTCTCCGACAGGGATGCCCTCTCTCACCCCTACTCTTCATTCTGGTCTTAGAAAGCCTCAACATATTATTAAAAAGGAGTAAATTAGTTGGCAAACTTACCAGAATCAAAGCATCTAGACTGACTCAAATTTTGCATCTACTTTTTGTAGATGACGTGATTATTATGACATCGGACTCCTTTTCTAAATGGACAGAAATTTTAAATGTGCTAAATGTTTTCTGCTCTGTTACATGATTAAAAATAAATTTGCAGAAATCAATGTTATTGGCCACAGGTGCAAGGGAAACGATCCCGTCGGAGCTAAAAACTCTATTCGGCATTGATTCTAGAGACCTGGAGGTGGGATTCAACTATATTGGATACTATATCAAACCATCTAGCTACAAAGCAAAGGACTGGAGCTGGTTATATGAAAAGTTTGAACGCAGAATTCAACATTGGTGTAACAGATGTTTATCAATGGGCGACAGATACATTTTGATCAAGGCAGTACTGGAAAGCCTCCCAGTATATTGGATGGCTCTGGCACACATCTCACAATCTGTGCTAAAGAAATTTCATCAACTGATATTTACCTTTCTATGGAATGGCAGCAAGCAAAGTAGAGGATTACATCTCTGTGGGTGGAAAACTCTCTCAAAGACAAAAGCTTTAGGGGGCTGGGGACTGAGGAATTTGCACCTTTCCTACTTTTCTCTCTCGGAAAATATGCTTTGGCGTATCCTGATGGTACCTGGAATTTGGAACAAACTTATTAAAGATAAATATATCTCCCACCTGTCGGTCCACTCCTGGCTCAGATCCGCCACTTTTACTCCATAGGGGGGCTCACAAATGTGGAAACACCTTCTAAAATCGATTCCAATTCTCCTTCATTGGATAGCGTGACTGCCTGGCACTGGAACTGCTATTGAAATCGGCAAAGATGATATCCTCGACATGGGTGAAAAGGCCCTTCTCTCTCCTAGATTGCTAGAGCGGTTGCATTTTTTAGGCTTACATTATCTCTTTCATTTAAAATCCCCTCACAACAGAAGTTCACATGGCGAATCCTGGGTCACTAGCTCCTCCCTGTCTCCAGACAGAGAGCTATCGACTGAATGGAACAGTTACACATATCATCTAAATGAAGTCGACATTCACCTACAAGAGAGACCTGACACCCTCATCTAGATGGGAGGCGATAAATTTGGGATCATATCTGTCAGGAACATCTACAAAGCATTGGCAGAGGCTACTTGGCCTAATCAGGATTAGACCTGGCGCACCCGGCTGTGGAAGTGGAACTGTCTGCTGAAACTCAAATTATTCACCTAGTTATTAACGGAGAATAAAATCCTAGTCTGGGATATCCTTCAGAGTCGGGGCTGGTCAGGACCAAACCGTTGCATTATGTGCAAGGAAGACAGTGAAACTTCACACCACCTCTTCGTGAGCTGCCACTTTACTCGGCAAGTTTGGCATCAGGTCAAAACTTCTCTAAAAATAACCGAACAGTGGCTTGGATCAATGACGTTCTCTTGTTTCAATTGTTGGTGCACAAGAAAACATCTTTACCCCTCGCTGCCAACCACCGCCTATTGGAATGTTTGGGTGACAAGAAACACAACCATCTTTGATGATAAATCCCCTTCAGTTAACTTGGTGACAAAATGTATTCTATCAGCTGTCAACCGACCCTCTACCCCCACCACTGATCAGGAACTCTGTAGATCTTCTAAAACTCTTCCCTTTGACAAAGCCATCGCCTGGTTCGATGGAGCAACACAATTAGATGGACCTCTTTGCAGGGCGGGAGGCCATATTATCATCAACTCTCACACTTCCTATAGATGGACACTCAACGGCGGACAAGGCACCAACACCAAAGATGAACTATTGGGGGCATGGGCTTCCCTTATCCTGGCTCAAATGATGAACATCGATGTCTTGCTACTCCTTGGAGACTCAAGAGTCATAATCAATTGGATAAATGATAAGGTTGAACTCCGATCAACAACTCTGGAATGTTGGAAAGAGAGAACCATTGAAGCAAAAAGACTCATCAAGAATCTATCTGCCTCTCACATCTATAGGGAAGACAATGTCATTGCGGACCACCTTTCAAAATTGGCTTTATCCCGGCCTCACGGTCTCATAACATTCGCCCGATGGGAGGATGGAAATGAGGGCCCCTCAACTCATCTCAAAATCTGATGTAGAATACTCCAGGTCATGAAAACTTAATTATGGAACAGCTCCTCTGTTATTGCATCAGAATATTGGGCTAGATCGGCGATATCTTTAGAACAAATATAAAAAAAGGAAGTTTAAATTGGATTTAAAATAGGCTGCGTGTTGTGAACAACACACTCACCAGTGATATCCTGTATCAGAGCATATTAGGCAGTGTATTTTTGGTATTTCTTTGACAGCCCGCGAGCTACTATATGAGTATTTTACACAGGTCTGCGAGCTGATACAAGCATTTCTTCACATATCCTTGTTTTGATGGCAACCGAACCGATGCTATGTAAAAATTTTATAAACTTTTGATTATAAAAGAGAAATTTTTATCGTGGAAAAAAAAAAAAGTGAATGTTGCTTGTGCTAAATTATTGTAATTGAGGAATTTCGTGAACAGTTTAAACAATTTACTATCTTTTATGAAATGAAATGTCTCATTGATTGGATTCAACACATACAAGAATTACTTTAGGTGTGATAATATTTTTATTAGTACATGTATGAGTCATGTATGTGCTAGCTACACATGTACACTAGCATGTATAAGTGTTTTAAATTGATGATGTTGATTATTTGTTGTAGATGCATGAATCATGTGTCGTTACCCTTGTATTGTAAATAACTCTAACTTCAGAACAAATTTTCTTGAAGGGTGGGTGTATGTAACAACCCAAATTAATTAATTTTATCGTAGTTTTTAATTTAAATTTAATTAATTATTAAAATATATTAATGAGTCTTTCATTATTTTATTATTAAAAGGTGGGTGAAGTAATTAATGAGAGGATAAGTTTGTTGGGGAATTAATGGGGTGATAAGGCTGCTAAGGAATTAATGGGGGGATAAGGTTGTTGATAATTAAGGAGGGTGATTTGAGAGAGGAGGATAAGGAAGAAGGGGAGAACTTGGAAGATGATCTCATTTTTTTTTTTTGGATTTCTGAATTTCTAAAAGATAGAGGAGGAGGAGGAGGAAATTGAAAGAATTGTTTTGGGGAACTCTCATAGGGCAGTGTTGTTACTGGGAATTTTGGGCTCGGGGGCCAGGAAACCACAAGGATTCATGGATCTAGGGAGTCATAGAGGTTGTTCCTAGTTAGCTGGGAGGTCAATATTTAGTCTGGGGAAGAACAAGAACATGATTAGATGGAAAAGGGACTAGATAACCAACCTGCAGGTGGAGGTATGTATTATGATGTTGTTATCATTATTCTATTGTTACTGTTGATATTATTATGTTGTTATCATTATTATGTTGTTACTGTTTATTCCTGGTTTATTCCTAGTATAAGAAAATCATGAACAGAATTCTAAAGTAAAATTTAGAAAACTTTTAATTAGTTTGAGTCCTGAAAATAATGAGTCTCTACACAAAGCGAGGTTTGAAGCAATCCACTCTATCTAAAATCTCAATCACTATTCTTTTAAATTTAAGGCATAAAATGGTGAAGGTGACCTTCATGCCAAGGTTTGTAATGCTAATTCACCATTTTCTTTTTATATTCTATTTAATATCCTTAATCTCTTAATATTTTTCATCAATATTTTTCTTCTTTTCTAATATTTCTTTCTTCAACTCATTATAACTTTTTTCTATTGTTTTCAATTTCTCATGATGTATTTCCAAATGAGTATATTATTCCTTATGGGATTCAATTAAATATTTCCAAGAATCCTTTTCAATGGTTAATCCCTTCACTTGCTCACTTAATTGTTAATTTTATTCCTTTTCTAGTATTAAACCTTTAAGTTTCTCTCTTATTTGTTCAATTTACAACAATATATGAGGGGAAATAGTAGTGGAATCAAGTGTTACTTGGAAATTTGCATCTTATTTTTCAATTCTAAATAACATTTCTACAACTTCCATTAATTCTTCATCAATATGCATGGATGATGAAGCTCCATCGATGAGCTACAAGATTCTTGTAATGTCTTCAACCAATCGTCTTCTCTTCAAACTTTACCTCTATTGATCTTATTGTTGTTAAGTTTGTTGCTCATGTTTCTATTGAGTTGATTGTTCTTTTGTTCTTTTAACATATTCCTCAATAGGGCTGATGAGTTGTTCTACAAATATCCCCCAATCTAACCCATAACGGTATTGAAGAAACACATTCTTAGAAATTATATATATAAGGTCGTGATGTGCCATTTGGTCTTGTTTTCTATTCTAAAACTCTTCAACCATGACTTCTAGGGACTTCAATAGAAATTATAGAGAATTGATTTTTTTGTTCTTTCACAAATGAGCCATACAATATAAATGATACGCCATGCAAAGAGAAGAACAACCCTCACTCATAAGGTATTGGGTAATATGATGAAGTACTTCACTCCAATAATTTGGTAAAGAAAACCCCTTCACTCATTTCCATGTTTCTTCAACCTCCTCATCCTATTTCAATAAGGCACCTTTTTCCTTGGATGATTCAACTCTTTCCTTATACCAGTGTTGTAATATCCCTCCATTTTAAATAGTGGAATAATTTTGAATAATGATAATTGTTGGATTATTATGTTGAGATAACATTGTGATCATCATAAACATTGGATGATGAGAAAAATTTATGTAAATATTATTTTAATTTTATTTGAAAATTAATTGAGACAAATTGATGAGAGAACCCAACTATCATAAGAGAAATTCTTTATGCCATGGGAAAAGTGAAAAAAGGATTAAAACCATGATGGTAAATTTTAATGTTGTCCATGAGGACAAGTGTAAACCTACTCCCAAATATCTGGGAGGTGAGGAAACTAGTGAGAGAAAAGTTATGCCAAGACTCCCAAGAGTTAGGGATAAGGATAAACTGAAAAAGAAAAGACCTAGGAAATTCATTTTCTTCTTGGTGAAACAAGAGGGAAGACAAGTATGGTATAAGAAGGACAATGTTGAGTACTTGTGAAGGAATGAGAGCTTCATTGTAACATCATGTTCCACTGATCACAATTTTAAACTGACTTATTCTTTGAGGACACTTGTGAGCAAGTGATCTGGTAATGGTACATTATGATTTATGCCTTTATTATGAGTTATGTTATGTCGATTATTGAGATTTATATGTTATTTTCTAGATGTATATATTGGTAGGTATTATGATGAGTTTTCATCAGTGTGCAGGAAAAGCAACAGGTTGAGGATTTTGATGGAATCAACAGACTTCCTTGGAATCTAGATTGATTCAAGGAATGGACTTGTATTTTAGTTTGAGTATTTGATTTATGTGCATGAGTTATACGATGATTTAAATATGGATGCTATGTATATTGATTATTGACATTGTCCTTGTCAGTGGACACATGCATGGTGACGCTTTCTAATCCGACTCGCATATGGAGTAAATGGGTCATACACATAAACTAGATGAATAAGGGAGAGGCATGGGAACGTCCCTGTCATATCCTACTAGCACTCTCATTGTGACTTGAACTGAAGGTTAACGATTACATTGTTACGAGAGGTTCACAATGCGTGAGGGCAGACAATCTCTCATGAGAAATTATAAGGGGTGCACAATAAGTGTAAAAACCCTCAATTTCAAAACCAAGGTAGTTTGATCAACTAAGTCAATTCATAGACTATTACTAACTAACTACCCAAAAATCTAAAAATTCTAATTAATTAATAAGCACAATGTAACACTCCCACATTTAGTTATTCCTAAAAATACCTAATACTACTCTATGGAATGTATTACAATTGAAATATATGAGTGTTATTGCATCAATTACCATGTATAAATGACTTAATATATTTGATGACCATAAATAATATATTAAAATTTCAATATCATTAATCAATTTAAACATTAACTCCATAACTAAGATAGGGTACATTATCAAGTAACATAAATAGGATTAATGGTTAAAACATCAATATCCAACACACGAATGTAACTTCTAAATCCAATTCACCTTACATCACCACAATCAATGGCCTTAACTGAAAATATTAATTTGTTATGTAGGACTTATTTAATCAAGGAACTTGAATTGTTTGTAAGGATTCAACACAAAAGAGCTAAATTTTAATATATAGTCTCCCATTCAAAAGGGTTCAAGTTAAGAGCAATAATCTAACAATAAGGTATTAAAGTATAATATATATATTATACTTATAAAGTATAATATATATAATAAGGGCTATGTAATAAAGTATAATTCATTAATATATTATTTTTATTCAATTATGCAATTAATGTACATTTATAAGGTTCAATGTAAAAACCTTAACTGTTGATAATGATACCACCAATAGCAATGTCATATTATTAATTACTATTAATATTAGAAGGAAAAAATACATACGACCAAGGAAACAAAGATCAAGTTCTAACTATTTACTAAGATCCTAGCTAGGCCTACTAAGCGTGATAGTTCAATCCTAACTTACAACTACATCAGTTTATTAGCAACAAAAATTACCCTTTGAAAAGCACCAACCTCCAGTGTCTTTCTATCTTGAGTGTTAGCTTTCGAAAAGTTTTTCATTTGGATAAGTAAGTAATTCTTTTGGATAATAAGAGAATGCTAATCAATAAAATATTCTCCCAATAGTCTTTATTCTTAACTCGGTTATTTTACTATAACTATCAATACATACACATATAATCATTTTGTTGTTCCTTACCAGAGATCTGGTAAGAAAGCATATTTTAAATTCGACTTATAATAAATCGTGACAACGTTTCAGTTTTCTAACCGTTACCAAAATATCAAGATCATCTACATGTCAAGGGAAGGGCATGCAATGGACTAGCAGAGTCAAGGTTAAACTAGTGAAAACGAATCGGTTGTCCTTCCTCGACAAGGGTTAAGAACTATATCTCTGTCATCTTTAGCGGAGATCTGGTAAGCACCTACTATTTCTGCCAAGAGTCTAACAATTAACTATTGTCTAACAATTAACTACTTGCAAAAAGATCGACAGTGATCACCACGATTATGACAGGTGTACACGCAATTTTTTAGAAAGAAAAGTAATTATAATAATAATAATAATCTATTTTTAAGGTCACGGCTAAGTCAGACATCAAATTGGTGTATGAGACCCCCTTGTTTATGAGACAAGGGACCCTTCTCTGCCCAGCGATTTGACTGATAAAGCCTACGGAGGTATACATACCCTACCCCTTCTGGATTTGAATTTGTAACTTCTTAAGAGGAAACAACTTTCAAGAAGCCATTCATTAAAAGTTACCAGAAGTTAAACAATAACTAAAAAACATTATGTCCATAAAGGAAACACCTTGTATTGAAAAAGAAACTTTATGGGGCATAGTAACATATGTCTTAAGAGATATCAGGTAAACATAACCAGCTTACAGATGGTGTAAAAGTGTGCTCGTCACAAGTGGCTCGACATCAAATGTCAGTCAATAAATTTCAGGAGGAGCGATGGAAAATGGAAGCATTTTAATTTCATTGAAGTTTAGTTTCTAGAAAATTTTGCGCTACCAACAACTGAAGTCATAACCAAAATTCTGTTAAAACTAAAAATTTCCTTCAACCTGTTAATGTTTTATGCTGATATTATAGTTCTTTGCATTTCATAAAGATAAGAGCATAATAACCACAAGATCACTAAGAAATACACATCCACAAGTACACAGCATTTATCCTCGGAAACCCTCTAGGGGAAGAAAACCCAGCAA
>ML783845.1:288966-316072 GCA_009831015.1 Picea engelmannii
GGTTGAGGTGTTTTAGAAGAAGGAGCATTGTTCTCTCTATAGATGTTAGGATTGGTCCTTCTAGTAGCCATAGCCATATTTTTACTTTCAACATTTCTTGCCACCTTAAATGAATTCTCCAATGATTTGGGTTCCCAAAGGAGGACCTCATGTTGAATGCTATCCTTTAAAGTTCCTATGAATACATAAATCAAGTGCTCATCTGGAATATCAGTTACCTTTGTATTCAATCTTTGGAAGTTCTCAATGTGCTCGGTAACTGAACCCTTTTGCTTGAGATTTATAAATTGGCTAAAGAAGGTATTGCTTCTTGTATCCTCATAGTGTGCTATCATTTCTTCCAAGAAAATTGTCCAGGTGACGAGTGATTTGCGAGAACAAATCCATCGATACCATACAAATTGATTAGGCTCTAAATATAAAGAAGCAATTCATATCTTTAATGTATGTGGCACATTATGGAGATCAAAGAATTGCTCCATTTGAAGTATCCATGTCATTGGGTCCTTGCCATCAAACTTCCTCATATCAATCTTAGGAATGTGGTTGGTTTTCAAACCAAAGTTGGAGTTTCTCCATTCTTGATTCACCTTCCTTGTGTCCTCATCATGAATTTCATGGGACGCATTTTCACTTTCAGGTGTCTTCTCTGTTACGAAATTTTTCAATACTTCCATGATGTCCCCTTTTAAATCCTCCATCATCTCTTGTAGTTCATATTTTGTTACTATCTTCTTTTGTAAATCATTTATGTCCCTACGCATTTCTTCACCTTCATCAAGAGTCCAATTAGGATTGTCTGGAGGCTTATTTGGTGTAGAAGTTCCCTTTTTGGGTGGCATGTTGTCCAAGTATCACTTTTGAACCTTGATTTTGAGGTGATTTTGCTAGATAATCTTTCTTCTGTTGTATCTCCCAAGTTTCGGCCCTTCTGGGTATGAAAATTTATTTTATGTAGTTCTCTCATATTTCTTCTCTGCAATTCCACATTTCTGATCAAAATTGGATGGGCCAAGTGGAATTTACGGTAACTTCCCCACAACTTGCTGATTTTTGGCATTTCCAGGCGATCTCACTTGTATATCGTGCCCCACACAAAATAATTGATATAAAATTATGAAACTCACACCAGAAATACTACAGATTGTCCACGATCCAATGAAACCAGTCCCACTCAATTTTGATACTCTAAGAAGAAGTTATGATTGTTTTACCTTGAACACCTTATTGAGACTAGTCAATAGGACTAGTGAGATACCCTATCTTACATAGGGTGTATCTACAAATTTAAGATGAACCAGAAGCTAAAAGTTTTACCAAAGATACCTTACTAATTTATGTAAATAGACTCTAGATTTCATGGTTTGAAACGTTACATAAATGTTTTTATAGCGAAAATTCCGCAATGACTTAGTTAGGATGATTCCAAAACCCTATCTTGTATAGGCTGTATCATCGAAAGTATAGTGCCTCAAGAGATTAATTTTGAACCCAACGTACCTAGATCCGTCTACTAAATATCCTCCAAGCCATTCCTTCTGAAACATTGTAGAAAAAAAGTTATAGTGAAAATTCCAAGGTGTCTCAGATGTAGAAGCAAAACCCCAAGACCTTGAGCTCTGATGTCATATGGTAAGAACCAAATAACAATATAGCATAGAAAAACCTTAGAAAAAGTACTCAACGCCTTGAAAAAGACATAATTTTAGATAATAAGACTCTTCGAGGGGGCAACCTCCTTTTACCCCACTTAAATGTTCAAGTACAAGATGATTCAAAATGAAAACGTCTCCTTGGTATATATAGGAGACTAGGAGGTATAATTACAACTAATGGCCTAAATCCGACATAAATAAAATAACATTACTAATATAATATGCCACAATTAAGGGGTAATGAGCCAATATTAGGGATTAACAACTTTTTGTCTTTGTCCTTAGATTTATTATTTTGATGATTTCTACCATCATGCACAGTAATTACATGCGCCTTTGGGCCTTTGATTTTCCCCATGTTGAAAAGCGTGTTCTTCTCTTGTGTTAGAGATTCAATGAAAACCTCAAGTGAGGGCATCTTCCAGGTGGCTCCAGATGTGAGCTTAACATAATTAAATGTGGATACAAACACTGATTATTCCAGACCAAGTTTGGAGAGAATGGATTTTTTCTCCTCCTTAGATTTATCAATCCCGCAAGAATTGAGTTGCAACAACAAATCCTTATATTTGGTAAAGAAATCTTGGAGAATGTCGAAGGTTTTTGGATCCAAATTGAGTAATTCCACCTCAATCATGTGTCTCGTCATCTCGTCCTATTTTCCAAAAATAACTTCCATGGTGGTCTAGGCCTCATTGGGGGTTTTGTAGGAGGATATGTGAAAGAGGAGTTCAAGAGAAATGAGACTGCAAATAGTTCCAAATGCTTCATCCATTCGATTAAGATACTTGGATTTTTCTATGGCTAATGTGGGTTCAGTCTCTGTGTCCATGGTTAACCTATATAATCCTCTTCCTTGAATATGCACTATCATATTCTCCTTCCATGCAAAGAAATTGTACGGTGTAAGAATGAATTATTTTGGAAATTCCATTTTTTTGTTGTCCTTAATCTTCGGTAACTGCAAAAATAATATGGTGTGTCTTTTCCCTAGTAGTCTGTCAGCTCTGATACCATGTAAATGTGTTGAACCTACACATAAAATATTTAGCTAACAAATGACATACACAGTTTGCAGAGAAAATATGAGAAAAGAGAAACAAGAGAGAAAGAGTGAAAGAATTCTCATTAACCAAATAGATGAATGATAAGTTACACATGATATACTATATACAATTCAAATAATTATCACTAGAGGAGAATCCAATGATCCATAGAGGTGGTGTAGAGTGATATGGACACACACCAGTAGTTACAGGAGTAAATTTCCACCTATTCTAGTCTCTCAGGCAGTTACGGGAGTGAACTACCACCTGGTCTGAGTTAACTAGTCTCTCAATCTTCAGTAAACTAATTGAAACATAGTGAAGAGAGGAGGATATTAGGGATTCATGAGTAATGTGTTAGTCTGGTGATAATCCCAATGACAATACACATTAGCTGGTGATGATCCCAATGATGCATGGTGATGATAGCAATGTGGCATCTAGACTCCACTAAACTGATCAAACTAAAGTGTGAACTAAGGAGAATATTCTCCCAGAGTAATATTCTCCTAGAAGAATATTCTCCCTAAAATATAGGAGACTCAATAATGACTAATAAACATAGGGAAAACCTTAAGAAAAATAAATCCTAGGTGTGTGTGAATTATCTCCAACGATATAACTACTCATTCAATTATCAGTTTCCTGTAATCAAGCCTATTTTAATTTTCCTTTTCCATTCGAATGCATAGAAATATATATATGTATAGATAAAAAAAATAAGTTTTTTATTTATTTATTATACAGAATCATTCCATTCATACAACAATTATTCAAATAATATCAATATTTTCATAGTAAGAACGTTTGATCTGAACAATCATGTGTGAACTTGATACTCAAATAACATTAATATCCAAATACAATACCATAGCCCAAGAAGGAAATGGTGGATGCTAAACTTTAATAATTACCTTCCAAATAAACTTCTCCTTTTCCTAATTTGCAAAATCCAAGACTTCACCGTTATCTCCCAGTCAACACTAGGGGTAATCTTCTTCCCCCTTATCCCCCCGAGTCACAAAGGGGCCACACAGAAAACCAAAAACAATAGCACCAAAACTTACCTCTCAGGGAAGATATTCCACTCCTTCCAATATTTGGAACCCAACTCTCACAAATAAAACTTAGTGAAGAAAATATTTGGCAGCATAACAATACTAATCCAAGGTAAGACCTTATCATCTCTCCTCCATTTCTTTTACAAAATTATTTTCAATGACACTTCTCCCCATGCAAAAATAATTCATTTTTAATAATTAAATTAAATGATTATTCACCCAACACATGTGTCCATTCTCCCAAGGTTTCACATGTAATTCCTCTTTTTCTTTTATTTAAAATTCAAATTCCCTCACATTTCCCAATGTGTTCCTATTTTTTTCTCTTAGATGTCTCTTAGTTCCCAAAGTTCCCATTTAATGAGTGTTCCCTAACTATATCTTAGTTTGAGTTTGTTTAGGAGTAATATTTTATTTAGACTTAGTGGTAGATTGACTCAAGATACCATTCTATGTGTACACCTATTCTCTCATGTTTTAATTTATTTTAATTTAAAAAATCCCTTTTATTATTTTCATGCACACATGTGAAATTACTCAAACTTAAATTATTTTTCCCTCTTTTCCTAAAGTTTATTAATTATGAACTACCATAGTCTTATTTAATTTTTAATTTAGCCACTTTTAACTTAGACTTGTACTTGAACTTAGGATTTGACTAGGCTTAGACTCTTGTTATATTTCTAAATTAAAAAAAAAGATTAATTAATAATTTTTTCTAACAAGGTTTAACATTTCATTAATTTTCTAGGCCACCTAGATTTATTGACTCACATTTAATTATGCGACGTGCCCTTCAAGATGCACCTCTGTGCTCCAAGGGTGCCACTTGCCTTTGACTAGTTTTGGAAGTTTATCTAAGACTTAGAGTCAACACTCCAATCGATCGACCTTGTGAGAGACTAAGGGATTCTAAGGAATAAGGATTCCACCTTATTGCATCTATTATCACCATTAATTTTTTTTGTGTGAAATCGAGATTTTAGGACTTAGTGAGGCGCTAAATTGGTTTGGAAGTATGATGAATCAAGGGAGGGGATAAATCTAGCAAGAAGAGGCTAAATCCGACGGGGCATTGAGGTGATGGGACCTAATACATCACATATCGCAAGCTCTCCAGATCGACGATCGAGGATCATTTCAGGGGGAGGAGTTGTGTAGAGGATAATTCCTGAAAGCCGACCGAAAAATAAATTGTGTTTTTCGATCAGGACCACGTGGTGCCACTGAGTGCATTTTAGGGTAAGAAGTGGGTTTCCCTCCACTTCCTCGTGCCCTCGAAATTGGAACATTATATAAAGGACATTTTCTATTTATTTTATTATTTTTCAAAATATTGGAACGTTTGAAAGTTAGTGTTGCCACCCTCGTTCGACTGCAGCTCAACAGTATGCTAAGTTCATGCCATTTCCACTCATTTACAGGTATTTTTCATCACCTCCATGGACCCTATCATAACATCAGTAATAGAGAAATACCCTATGTCAAATGAAGAAGCCTTAATTGACCAAGATTTAGATGTTTTGACAACGAAATCACCATTTCACCCATCTCTGTGTCCAGAAGAAATCCATTTGATAATGTAGGAAGGAATATACCATTCCTTGAAGCATTCCATGCCTCCATAGTCCTGTATGTTGTAGAAATATCTTTCCCCTTTCCCGAGTTTATAGGTTGGTGCGCCGAACAATATTCGCATGAAGAAAAGGTCATCGTGAATAAACAAGGTTCTGAGGTCATGTGTAGAGTAGATAGTATGTAAATTCAAGATGCCCTTAGTATACCAGAGTCTTTCTATGTAGTGTATGAACCTTTCAATGAATAAAAGATAATTAGGTTATACAGAGAGTGTCCATCAGAAGTCATAGATCTATTCTTCCAGACAATTGTCAAACCAAAAGATTTTTCAGAGAGTTTGTCTTTGCCAATGAATGTGATTATAATGGTTATTGAAGTCCAATGGGTATGTTCACTTTTGAGTCAGGTTTTAGGTCCGGATAATGACAAATATGTAGTCTAAGTCATGCTCAGTTTCTTGTTGACCTTTTTTATGTCAGAGTTGGATTTGTTAGTCCGTATAAATTTTGATCAATTCATAGATAATAATATCCATAAGCAGCTACTAAATTTCAGTTCTCTAAGGCATTTCAGATATTACACCTATGTGTTAAAGATTTTCATAGATACCAATAAGAGAGAATTTCCTAAGGTAGCATTCATATCAACTGAATGTAAAAGGATTACATTGCTCATTTTCATCAACAAAGTCATTTCCAGGGTTTATAGTTTAATATTTAACACCAACTTACCTAAAGTTTTGGATGACATGAGGAACTATCTATAGCCAAATCCAGAAAACAAAGTGGGGTACTGGGTACTATTCATGCATTCGATAGTGATATGGGTTTATGTTTTCCATGAATCCCCCTATCTATTGCCTATTTCTCTGACCCCCAGATTCTTTGCCCTTGAATTCATCAGGCAAAGAATTATATCTGAGACAGAGCATTTCCTAAAATTTCACAAAGCCTCCAACCTCAAGTTCCCTTTTATCATTGGCCCTTTCATTGTCAAATCCAAATATTGTTTATCTCAAATTCAATCAGAGCTGAAAGAGTTTGTTTTGCATAGCTACAGGGGAGAAGATATGACCCACACCAAATCATATCTAAGAGAATATTGATGAAAACACAAGCCCCTTATGAGAATGAACATGTTGAGGGTTTTGATAAACTTGCAAACCTAGAAGTCTGTGTTGATATGGAAGTAGTCTTGCAACCAACTCAAATGAAGAAAATGGAGGCAAACTTGAAACACAGTCAAACAAAACAAGCTCCTCAGATAATTCTAGTCAAAGTTCCTAAGATGAGTGTTTACAGCAAAATAAGTAGTCCATAGGCCATGGGCACCAGTGATCAGTAGACCACCCCAAAGAAGATGAAAATTACACAGTCTCCACAGATTGTAAATTTGGAGGAGGAAGATCCGAGAGAACAAGTAAATCTTGATATGGTGGAGAGTGGTACAAGAAGTTTTGAAGTTGAAAAGGAAAGAAATCTCCAAAGTGAAGGAAGCTCCAGAACTTTTAGCAACATAAAATACATATTTGACAAAGACATATGAAGTGGTGTATCAATATAAATAAGATTTGGAAAAAATGTATGATGAGAAGGGAAATATTTCTCTGAGTGAGATGAGGGATTTATTCCCTGAGGTAAAAAATATTTCCCAGCATAAATATTATTTGTTCACAGTGAGAGATATTGAGAAGTGGACATTTAATATAGTATTTGTAGATGAATACAAAGTGTCTAAGATCAAGATAAGGTATGAGAACATCAGTGCTCCAGGCAAGGTCAAATTCCATAGACCTACCAATGACATGTTACATTCAGTTTACTTAAATTTAAGCTTCAAGAACTCAAAATTGTCATCCCATATGATGAAATTGGAAGAATAGTTAAAGAAGGAAAATACATCTAGTAGAGATTGGTAGACTCAGGTCAAAAGGTTGGAATCAGAAGGTCCCCAAGGGGTGAAAACCTCATTATCTGAAAAGGAAAAATTAATTCAAAGCTTGAAGAAGAAAATGAAAATGTGTGCCACAAAGCATCCACAAACAACAGAATTGATTGCTTTAGAACAAGAGAAGGACAAATTTCTTCAAGAGGCATTAGACTACAAAGCTAAAGTGTTGCATCCAGAGAAATAAAAAGTGAAATGGTCAAAAGAGAAAATAGAGTTGTTGAATGTGGTTTTAGTTGTACCTTCTACTACATAAGTTGGGCCAAACACTGAAGGGATTGTCCAGTCTATGTCACAAGTTAGCCTAGAAGAAGGAGAAATCAAAGGGATAAAAGGGAGCATAGAGAAGTTGAAGTAAGAAATGCAAGAAAAGGATGAAAGAATGGCTCAATTTCAAAAGGAGAATCAAGCCTTACAAGAAAGGATAGACAAGATGAAAATAAGATTAAGGGGAAAAGGACTGTTGCAGGGATCCAAGCACATCATCTGGGATTCTATAGTTGTTGAAGCTGCCAAGTTCAGAGTGTATTTGAATTTCATAAATGATAAAGACATCATGTCCATCACAATGAGAAGCATTTGCACTATTGTGAATGAGACTTTAACAAAAAAACCATCAGAGTGGGACCAAAACTCCATAAACCTGCTCAAGTCCATCCCTACTATAGAACTTCAGACCATTGGAGTCAAATATAGAACTACATTGATAATTTGGGCCAAGAGGGTTATTGCTAAACATAACCTGCTGAAATCAGTCCAAACCAAGGCAACACAGATGGAGCAAAGTGTGCAAGAGTTCAAGGATTTGTTTGAATAATTTTTTATTAAAGGGCTCCCACCATTTTGGGATGGAAAAGGAAAATTATATGATCAGGAAGAATATAGTGCTCACTTCACTCAGTGCAGAATGGATCACTCCAAGTTTGAAAACCTGGAGGAAAAAATGAAAGGAGAAACCCTGGTTGAACATATGATTACAAAATTTGATATTATGAACTAGTTCAAAGCAGTGAAAGTTGGACTACCAGTCATGACATATGCCTCTTGCATTGACCTGGAGATCCTGATCAAAGAAATGATGGATTATGATATCCCTTCAGACTTGCAATGGAAGGAGATAGTACGGCTAGGTAAGACAAATTCAAGTTTTCCAGGAGCCAGTAAATGATGTCCAAGTGTCATTGAAGATGGCAGATCAAGAAAAATACCATAACAAAAAAAGTTGCAAACAAAGGAGTTGAAGTGTCAGAGGAGTTAAAATCCAGATCATCAAACATTTTCTTGTTAATCATTGTAATTGTTTCCAATACCAAAACTATCATTTGTAATTATTGTAATCCATTTCAGAAACTGAAATGTTTCATTTCAAGCGTTGTAATTGGTTTTAAACCGAAGGAACTCAAACTTGTATAAATATTAGGGGTTCCAAATGTATTAAGTGTTGGCAGAAGTGCAAGGGCACTCTTTAGCTATTTGAACTTGAATGTAATTTTCTGAAGCTGAATAGAATACATATGCAAAAGTCTTTGAAGTCTCCATGAAGATATTCTAATGGTGGTGATATGAGTTTTATCTTCTCTCTTTGTAAGTATTTCATGTGTTTATGATTCCATTATCACTGTCTTATGTTTAAATTGGATAGTTTAAAGGCCCGTAATTCATCTTATGATGCTCTTGGCTTAAGCAATTTAAACTGTGTTAATTTTATTCGTACCTAATTTAGAATTCATTTCATTAATGCTCTTATGTAGTTACTTGTTTTACCCTTTCTTCTTACACTCTGCAAATTACAATTTATAACTCAGATTCATTGCCTTATTTAGCCTTTATCCTCTAGAGATGTATACTATCCATTCAGTGTTTCCATTCATTTTCAAAAGTTTGAATTGATAGCCCTAATTGTCCCTCCCCTTCCTTTCCAGCAAAATTATAAAAAAAAACCCAAACAACATAACCTATCCATTGATTATCAAAGAAATACCAAGTGACATGAGAGAGCCCTTTCTTAGATGATCAGGCTAATACCCAGCTCTAAATTTGGTTTGTAGGTTACCTTTGTCATTTGTTTTATCATCCGAACAAATTTACAAAGTGCTAACAACGTGCCCCTAAGAAATATCCATGAGTGACTATCTCATTCTTCCCTCAGGACATTGTGGACCTATCGAACTAGGTAATCATTAAACTATGGTTCATGTCATGGCAGGAGTACTAGTAGGTTGTGACAGGGATGTTTCCATACCTCTCCATCAAATATTTGGTTTCCGTGCATGACCCATTTACTCCTTATGTGAGTCGGATTAGTAAGAATTGTCAAGCCTGTATCCACTGACAAAAATAGTGTCAATAATCCATATACATAAATTATACAGTAATCAATCATGTATCACATTTGCATGAATGAAATAATCAAACAAAATGAAATCCACTCCCTGAATCCTTCCAAAGTCCAAGGAATTCCATTGATTCCATCATCATCCATAACCTGTCATGTTTCATGCACAGTCAGGAGATCTCGTCAATAATATTTGTCAATACAATTTACATATGAAAGTAACATATAAATCAAAATACATCATCATCATCATATATAACTCATAATCAAAATGGAATCATAATGTACCATAACTGGATCACTTGCACGCAAGTGTCCTGGAAGAATAAGTCAATATAAGTTTGATCAGTAGTACAAGATGTTACATACACCCCCTCTTGTTTTAAACTTCATCCTGAATTTGTACAGTCTATATATGCAAGTAAATAAATGGATATAAGTAAATATACATGTCTAATCTATCAAAACAATAAGGAAAATGTTGATGCATCTCAAATGCATCCTCCCAAGTAGTCGAGTGTTGAATATAATTGTCCCATTGGAGGTTGACCTGATCAACTATTTGACGTTGTCTCTATCGAGTGCGATGGTATAGAATGCATATTGGCTCTTCCATGAGAGAACCCTCTTCCGATACCTACAAATAACTTATGTCAATAACATGTGATTGATCACTAATATAATTTCGTAAAATAGATGCATGAAATACATAGTGCATATGCCTCAAAGAATCAAGAAAGGATAGTCGATAAGCCATGGGTCCTTTGTTTTCCTCAACTTTGAAAGGTCCCACAAACCTAGGAGATATTTTATCATGCTTTCCAAACTTGATTGAACTCTTATGTGGTTTTACCCGCAAGAAAACTCTATCACCAATATCATAACTGCGGTCAACGTGATGCACATAAGCATAACTATTTTTCCAATCTTGTGTTTCTTTAATCCTTTGTCTTATTGATTTAATCTTTTATTTCATTTCATGGATCACTTATGGTCCTACCATAGTCCTATACTCTATTTTTTCCCAACTTAGGGGCGTCCAACATGGTCGTCCATAAAGAAACTCACATGGTGCCATCTTAGTCGTACTCTGGTAACTATTGTTGTATGCAAACTCTACCAATGGAAAGAAGTTTTCCCAATGTTTCTGTTAATCCATAAAAAAAATCCGAATTATATCCTCTAATATATGGCTCATTATTTTTGTTTTTCCATCTGTCTCAGGGTGATATGCAGTACTAAAATTTAGTTTCATTCCCAAACCCTCATGGAAACTAGTCCAAAATCGTACTATAAACACTGATCCACAATCAGATATGATCTTTCTTGGTACTTCATGCAACCAAATGATCTCTCTAACAAAAAATCTAGCTATGTATAGAGCCTGATATGTCGTGTGCACTGGAATAAAGTGTGCACTCTTCGTTAGAGTGTCGATGACCAAAAAAATAGAATCATGTCTCATTTCCTTTAGTGGAAATACAACAATAAAATCCATCGAAATGACTTGTCATTTCAATTCGGGAATAGTGTGTGGTTGTAACAATCTTCTTGGATGTCTATGTTAGGCCTTCACTTTCTGACATTCGAGACATCTCGCCACGTACCTAACTATGTCCTCTTTCATTCCTTTCAAGAAGAATACAGACTTAAGGTCTTCCTTCATCTTTGTGACTCCCAGATGAGCCATGTACACTACTTAATGCGCTTCACTAAAAATTAAATTCCTCAATTCATCGTTAGTGGTACATAAGTTCTTCCGCTATACCTCAATAATACATCATTTTCCAATGAATAACCTTAAAAATTTAGTACCATCATGGTATCTTGTCTAATATTATCCTTAACTTCCTTGTACCAATCATTGTCAGTCTGTAGAGATAGAATCTTTTCTCGAAGATTCATCTTAAGAGGTATTACTGAGAATATACGATGTATCCAACTTAATGCATCTAATACTTTGTTCACCATTCCTTTAATGTAAGTAATCTCGAAATTGTATTTGCTAATTAGTTTGGACCAATGCCTTTATCTTGTGTTCAGGTCACTCTAAGTATAGATATGCTGCAATCCACAGTGATCTGTATTTAATTCAAATTTTCATCCAATCAGATAATGTCTCCAAACTCTCAATGAATATATAATCGCTAATAACTCCAAGTCATGTGTTGCGTAATTATGTTCATACCTTCTTAATTTCCTTGAAATGTAAGCGATCACTTGACCGTCTTGCATCAAAACTCTGCCTAGTCCTTCCTTGAATGAATCGAGGCATACCGATAATTCTTTTTCCATGTCGGGAACCTTCAGTACCAATGTTGTAGTTAACAACTCAATATTTTAAAATACTTTTGCCCATTTCTCTATCCATACAAACTTCCTATTATTCTTTTTCATTTCTGTAATTGGATTTGCTATCTTCAAAAAACCTTTGACGAAGCATTGATAGTAACCTTCTAACCCCATAAATATACGTACTTATACTTTCATAGGATCCAAAACTATACCTTCCCTATATATGATATGTCCTAAGTAATGAATCTTCGATTAGTAAAAATAAAAATTTGACAATTTCCCGTACAACTTGTTTTCTCTTAGACACTGCAAGACAAATATGAAGTGTTTTCTATGCTCTTCTTTCATCCGATAATAAATCAATGTATTGTTAATAAATACTTGAAATAACTTATACAAGTATTTGTGGAATACCCCATTCATCAAACTCATGAATACTCCCATGTAATTCGTCAGTCCAAATGGTAAAACAATAAACTCATAGTGTCTGAATCTCTTCTTAAAAGAGGTCTCAACGATATATTCCTCCTTAATCTGTAATTGATGATGTCCCGATATCAAGTCAATATTTGAAAACATTGTTTCTCCCTTCATTTGATCAAACAAATCATCAATCCTTGGAAATGGGTATTGTTTCTTGATCGTAGCTTTATTCAATTGATGGTATTCAATGCAAAGCCTCCATGATCCATCCTTATTCCTAACAAAAATCACCGGCACACCCCATGGTTATACACTTGGACGTATAAGTCCCAAATCCAACAACTCCTTCAATTGAATTTTCAACTCCTATAATTCCGGTGTCGACATCCGATATGGATTTCTTGCAATAGGTTCAGTTACATGTTTCATATCTATGGTAAACACCAATTCTCTTTATGGCAATAAACATGGTAATTCCTCAGGAAATACATCGACAAACTTTGACACTACAGGAAGTTTTTATAATCCTTATACCTATCCCTTTTAATTGAGTTCTAATATTGCATATAACTTGCATCCATTGCACATACTCTTCTATAGTTGTAGGAAATAAATAAACCTCAAGGACACTCCTTGGTTTATTCCTACAATTACTCTATTATTTCGCAAATCACCTGTCAAACTTAACCATTTCATTTTACAGTTAAGTATCGCATTATGCGATTCTAACCAATCCATGCCAATCACTATGTAATAAGATCCTAATACCGTTACATAAAGGTTTACGTGTAATATCCTCAAATTTTAGAAAAATAAATTCTAAGTTGAATTTAGAAATAAATTTCCATTTTTGGAAAATTCAGATTTGAAAATAATTTTCCATTTATGGAATATCCGAATTTGGAATTTTTTATTATGGAATTTTTTATTTGATGACTGTTGGGAAAATATTTGACTTTCCCAACTGTCCTATTTTATTGGAAACACATATCAAACAAACTTTTAATAAATTAAATGATGGAAGACAAATGTAACAACCAGATTAAAAATAGCTAACCATGACTCGATGAGTGGGGAATAGGTTTGAATTACCTCAGAGCTTATTTTTACAAGTGGCATAAGTTGAATTTGACCACTAGAATCACCTAAAACTTAGGGATTTGTAAATCTGTGAATTTCCCCAAGGAGGGAAAGGAATGAAAAGACCTAGGCACAAGAATATATACAACATATGTTGGAGGCAAGACGTTTCTTAGTATGTTGAGGAATGGAGAATTATTTATTATTATGAGAACTTGTAATTTGAGGAAAATAATATTTTGATATGTTGATGGTGACTATATCTAACGATGATAATTCAGTTCTCCCTTATGGACTCATGGTCAGGCTAGGGGGTGATTAGAACAAGTGATTGTGGTTGTTCTATTCTATGGTTGGGTGGAATGTGGTTGTTTCATTTGTTTCCCAGCATCATATTTTTCAGATATGTATTTGAGTTGTGTATTTAAATTGTTGGTTCTATGCTAATAATGTTTTATTATTGATGTATACAGCTGTTTCCATATCTTATGTTATTGCATATAGAAACAAACTATGTTTGAAAGAACTATATAGCCTTATTAGTTGATATGGGTTGCCACTATATAAAATAGTTGTAGTAGTATGTTATTAAAAGGTTATTATGTATATATGAATATAGATATATATGAGCGTAAAAAAAACTAATTTATATTTTTTGTTGTTATGTTGGAAAAAGGAATAACAGTCTGAATACATGTTTTGTCATTTATGAAAGAAAGACACTTGATACAGTAGAGTACAGGTCACTTGAAAAAAAATGGATATACATATTTATTACCATCATATATCAAAGATCAAAATATTAAAGTTTGAGTTCCTTAAGCACCAGAGTCTCCATAAGTAGTCTAAACAAAGACTTAAAAGTACTAGTTGAACTATCTGTAACTGCGCATGGACCAATGGAGAAAAATTGGAAATCGAATACCTTTTGTGGATGGCCAATATTCTTCACCAGGTGCACTTTTTTTTCCAACCCGCAAAAGAGTAAGAAATAACATTAGAAAATCTCCATTATACAAACATTAAAGAATGAATTAAGTAAAAGAATCAAAGGTTACTTATCTGAGATCACGTTTGAATAGGGTCTTCATTGCCTTGCAAAGTAGATGATCCACAACCCAGGAGGGGAGATGGACGCGTGATCCATATGATGGGTTCCCTCAAAAGAAAAAAGGGACCCATCATCAATTTATTAACATGATACAACTAATTACTTGCATTAGCAATGGAAACATAAAAATTAAACTCAAAATTACAGAGAACATGTTTAGAAAAGATCAAACTAGAATCAGGGAATGGAGTTTCAACATAAAATTAGTACTTTTCAAATACCCATCCCTTATAGGAGACCAAAGAATGTTGTGTTGAGCACTCAGCATACCCTAAAAGATGTATCAAATGTTTTGTCACTTTTTGGGTACCGCTTGTTTATGCATCGTCTGACTCGATTTCATTTTGAAAAATGTTTTGTATCTGTTTATTTTCTTGACTCTCATCACCTATTTAGGTTTGTTTGAACTTATGATACCTCATGACTAAAATACCTTAACAACTGAATTAAGAATCGGTAGCCAAAAACTACACCTAACGCACTTAGGTTTGACGTTGAAAATAATTCAATTAAGTAAAGGAACCACTTAGAAAACAACAACTGTCGAGCATTGATCTTCATTGGCATTGGAAGAAGGTAGTTTTGGTTTGTGTAAGTTTTTCGCACAAAGGTTCGAGAGATAGCCGATCCCCTTCAACATCGGTAAAATATGAGGAGGACATACGTTAATGAAGAACGAAAAAAAATCTTCGATAGCCGATGCCTGATGCAATTTATTGGGATCGGGGAAAACCCAAAAGGACCACAATTTTGTTTTTGACCACAATGAGGTTATCCCTAATGGCCGATCCCCGATTTGTTTTTGGCATTAGGACTTTTTTGAGGGAGTCGGTCCGAGAGCACTTGGGTAGGTTTATCACCGATCGTCGATCCTTGACACTTTCTGGCATCGACAATCTAGGATTTGGTTTTAGAATGAATAGCTTAAGGAAAGTCTTGACTCTGATGAATACGAGCGAATTAAGTCACTGGTCTCCAACGCCATGTGTCTTTACCAGGTAAGACGATCATACGGTCTAGTTCTATCCCAAGTCATTCTTAGTTCCCTATGTCCTAGTCATACCTCTGAGTCATCTTTTTTGTGTCGGCACTATACGGTAAGATCGATCAGCGTCAGATATTTTGTAGGAGGATATAAATGAAAACGTTCATAGAAAAATCCTAATCCCCGATCCACCCACTGAAAGAGCGGCATGGAAAGATGTTTTTAGAATTAGATACGATCGGATTTTGGACATTTAAGGTTATAATTAATACTTGATCCCGCATTAGTTTCTACCTCACGCGCCAATTAAAACAACATTTTTAAATCATCGATAGACCACATCACCACCCATGCCTTCATTGTCAACCCACAATGAATTAAAATTATAAATATTTGGCGGAAAATTTATTGAAATTTCACTCATTATCTGAATTGAATGGTTGATGCGACATGGTAAGATCTTCCCTGTTTAAATCTCCTGAACCATTGTGAACCAATTCATTCTGCACGTAAGATAATTCTCAAGCATCTAAAGGAGAAAAACAAGCAACACGAAGGTTTTACTAACCCTCGTTATCATCCAAAAAACCAGGTTTAACAAGATTGAGAGGTATGTATCCAAGTTTGTCAATTCACTGGTTATAATTTATAAGTGTTTTTATGGTTTTTTACACGATTTCTAAACTCTCCTCAATTTGTTGGAACAATGTCACCGAGAAAACCAACTACTAGACTCTCACCGAGAGCACCAAAGCTAAGAGAAATAGAGACAGGTGAAGCTTCTTCTGCAGGGACCGTGAGGCAATTGGATTACGTCCCTAGGCCAGATCCTATCGACAAGATAGAAAAAAAGAAAATTTTGATCTAGACTCCGGCCTTTGGCGATACAGAGGTAAGAAACGGATCCAAGGTAGTGCTCCCATAGTGGGGGGATATATTCAACAAGATTAGCAAAGAATAATACCCATAGTATATCCCACACAGCAACCCGGACATAAGGGTGCTCGATGACCAGGTGCTCCCCAACATCCGACAGGATTATTTACACATAGTGGTAAGCGAAACCCTCATTTTACCCTGCATAGAGGTCCTGAAGTCCCTCATCGACCACACGGATGGGAATACATTTTTAATCAACAATGAGAATGGTGGGTGCATCATATTTTTCCTCCCGACAGAGGTCCAGAAATACTACAAGCTCAGGGACCCAGAGGAGCAACTCAACACAGAATTTGTGGGCAAGTTATATGAATTCCATGACACTAGCAGGTTGATGGCTTCATGGCATAGGGAATACAATAAATTCACCAATCAGATCAATGGATGGTACAGGACAATCAACCTGAGGGAGTCATACATCTATTTGATGGATCTCATTTGTCGGCTATATGGAGAAAAGGATTTCTCCAAGTTTTCGGAAGAATGGATGCCTTTCGTGTATACAGTTGCAATCATTAAGAGAAGTTTCAACTGGGGAGAAATAATCTCCAAACAACTAAGCATTTGTGTGCAGCAGGCTCATATGCCGAAGGAAGGAGAGGCACCAACTTTCTACATGGCCTCGTTCCTGCTCGATGTCATGTGCTCTAGGAACATCTTGGCTAGCATGAATATGATATGGCATGTTGTAGAACTCCCGGTCCATGTCTACTTCAGTGTGTTATGGGAAAACAGGTACAACAAGTCTTACTCCCTCATCTGCGATGAATTCATCGACCTTATTTATTTTATTCTTTTTAAGAAGGAATGCCCAAGGGTATCGATGAAAGCCAAGAAGATGATAGCCAAGGTAGTCCATTGGTAATTTGATGAGCACACAACCTACATCAAGGTGTTCGGGGCCACCGGAGTACCACATCTCCTACCAGCTCATGTCCCATACCGTCTCGTCGTGGGAGAATTTTTTTATCAGACCATCCTGTAGGTCTATAATGACACATTGGTCAAAGACAAGAAATGAGCCTTCCTACCCTACGGTTTCCATGTAGGGTTCTATCTGGTGAAGGATACCACTCAATACAAACAAGAAGGTATGATCCAACTTGAATTCAGGTTCCTGGCAGGTCGATTTCGCAAGCACGATCCAAAATTTCTAGTCCTGCAACATGCTTCATAGGTGTCATCCTGCTAGTTGTATTCTCATGATAAGTTTGCTGATTAAGTCTTCACAAAAAACGCCCTAGAGTGGGACAAGGTGGTACATAGGATGGCCAAATCAAACATGACCAAGTTCAATGCCACGACCATTAATGTAGAAGTGGAAACAATAGAATAGTCGGCTCAAGAGGCCCTTAAAGCCAGGGAATAAATCATAGCGGTAGAGACAACAGAGGTGCAGGGAAGGGGATTGTTCTTGACACCAGAGGCACATACAAGGGGTCTACACTTGATGGCAGAGGCACAAAGAGTAATTGAACAAATTCATACCAACGCATACCTCATAGATATTACAAGGGTTTCTGTCGACAACCCAATCGAAAGCTAGGAAGAACCAAGTGACCGAGAGCTGATACAAATTTAAGAAACCACTGGGTCAGATAACCCTGAAGTTTCAATGCCACAGGTCGGATCACCAAGGGACGTTTCAACTTAATCCAAGATAGCAAGGACATGAGGGAGAGAAAGTGCACCAAACCCCTTACACAACTTAATAACTATATATGATGATGAGGAGAGTTTGAAGATTTCCCTGGTGACTCTGATACATATTACAGAGGAAAATGAACCTGTGAAATTATCTTCCTCAACTCTCACTGCTCCAGTTCAAATCCTTCCACAGAGAGATTAGTAGGTCGAAAGTGTATTAGACATTGAGCTACTCGATACATCGGGGACCCAAATGGATAACTCGAAGGATGAGCTAGTATTGGGTGAACAAGAAGGAGAAATTCCACAATGGGAAATAGACATTTCGATAGCCTTCCCCTGATTCATTGATTTTGGCCAGTACATTACCTCCCGATGAGAAACAACTAGAGGTCAAACTTTCGGGACATACAAAATAGGTTCAAGAACCCAATCATGAAAGGATATACACTGTCGGGATCCTGGGAAACACTCTTACTTGGGGAGGGAAAAAAATCCCCGAACCCGTGGATGAGGTCATTGATATACAAGCCATCGACTATGACCAAAAAAGGAAATTTATCATGAAAAGAACACTAAGAAGATGAGGCCTACTCTGGATAGTTCCATCCTCATCACCACAGAGGAGAAATTGATTAGCATGGAGCATGCCAAGACATCTGATCTTATCGACGCAGGGATGGAAATCACAAATGCCACCCTATATAGAGAAAGGAAAGATGAAGGGGATATGGCCACTATGCTAAAGGAGTTGGATCATCTACGCCATTTGGTGAAATATTATTAGAACTCCATGTAGTCCACGGTGTTCTTGAGAAGCGAATTCCAATATTCCTACAATAAATTCACGAGTGAGTGAGACCTTTCACTGCAGGGATAGTTGATTTCAAGAAGACACTCTTATGGCACTAGAAACATGCAAGGACATGGAAATATAGTATGAGAAATCCCACCAAGTGGTGTAAATAATTGATTACATCAGGGCAGTTCAAAAGGGTCGAGACACCGAAGAGCACGACATTTGGATACTAAGGGACAACAACATTGACCGTATAAGGAAGTCAGCTGAATACTGAGTGAATATGGCCCAAGAAACTCATAAGGAGATCCAAGAGAAATGGGTGGATTGCGAAAGGAGCTGGACCAAGTTCAATTGGGTGATGAGAGACATCAGTCTCCCAGAATTCGACACACCCGAGGTCTTTGTTGACTAGCATGACATAGTCAAACTACATGCAGAACAAGATTCATCGTGGACTTCGGAGATAGAAAAGGTGGAAAACATGGTGTAGGTTTAAGTACAACAGTTCATGGAGTACTCGATCAATTCTCGAACAATGTTACAATAGTTAACTGCTAAAGTAGTCAAGTATTGGGCATAGATAGTGGAAATGAAGGAGACCCTTTCAGCCTCGATGGACCAAGACAGGTTCCCTTATGCCAACACATGTGAGGAACGCTTCGTCAACTGGTTGGAGTATGAGAAGAGTCATCCACTCAAGTGAAATCATTTGATGACTCCTAGAAGAATGGGAGATGAATGTGCCATGTGGAGATGTTTTTTTTTACTTAGCATGCACTTTTGATAGTTATTTTTAGTTAACAATTTGTTATAAATAGAAGGATCGATCTGTTATAAGGGGTTGATGGTTTTTTCAAAGACCCTCATTTTTGGAATTGTAAAGAACTATTTCATAGCTTCCTTAATTGAGAAGTCATGTTTAGGACCATAGATAAGTTTTTGTTTTTCATCAAAAGTGTGTGTGATTGGATCATAAGGAGGAATTATTTCTGAATTTATCTCATGAATGGATGTTGTAATGAGTAAGAGCCTTTGAATATGTTGATCAATGATCCAATTCAATATTTTTATAGTTCTTGTCTCTAATGATGGAAAGAAGATCGATGTGTTAATCTGTGATTAATGATTAGAGCTAAGGAAACTATTTTTCTTTCCATCGTTTATTGCATGTATGTTTTCTTTCGATAATTGTATCTCAGTCAATAATTGAAATACCAGAAAGTTGATGTATTAGTACTAGGCTTGTCATAGGTGTAATAATCATTGTCTGCATGGTTGAGCATGAGGGTTATCCCGAGATCAGACTTCTTCAATAGTTAATATTTTCCCCTTTATTACTTAGCTAGTTTATACCAACACATTTCTGGTATCAGACCCACCTATAAGAGAAAATACAAAAAAGAGAACGTTCAAGATGAAGGAGGATTTTTCGCGAGAATATATCCTATCAATAACTACGTAAAACACATCGATTAATTGGTTGAATCAAAATATATGGAGAACCATTCCACTATCAAATGTTACAGAGTCTTATTGGGCCTCGGTGATGGGTTTGGTTCCTGCTATTGAGTTAAAGCGATTTAGGACCCCTCTACATGTTGTAAGGAGACTAATGTACTAAAAACATAGTTATTATTTCACACAAACGAAATCCCATCAAAGTGAGGGATTACAGTAAAGAAAGAATGCAAAATTAAATAGTAACTGAGATGCACATAATGAAATCTGGAACAAGTTATTTAGATGAACTAAACACATTAAGAAGTTAAATAATGAAACACCACAGAGGCGCAAAGGAGGCGATCTAGGTGTACAAAGTTTTCAAGTGAGAATCATTCCTTTTAAAATTGCAATGTGTTAAACAAAACCCTACGTTTTAGTGCCTTGATTATTCATCGGATGAAGGGAATTTGATTGAATGTTTCAATCATAACCAAATTAGGACACACTTCATGTTAAATAGAGTTTTCGTATGAAAAATCTATCTCAAAATTATAACGTGTTAAATTATAATAGTCGAGCTAATATTGAAAAGGGATAGATTGAAATAGCCATGGGTATTAATAGAGACATAATAAGTTTCCTTCTCGATAAGGATCTGTCTGAACCACAATTTCCACACAAATAAACGTTGTTTTCAATGAATAATGATCTTCCACCTTGTCATATAAATTATAAAGTGAAATCACAAATTCTATACATAGTGAAAATAACGATGTCTGAAAACTTATCCACTGAGAGTTTGAAACTGAAACGATGAGGTTAATGATTGGCTTAACTACTTTCAACATCAGCCTTCACCCAGGTCTCGAAGGTTTTCGGTGCCCTCTTACATAGTAACCCCATACAAAGGTTGCAGGTCTTTCATCCTGTGTAGTCTGAAAACCTTATGTACATAAATATTACAAAGAGTAATGGTATTGTAAAAAAATTGTACACAAAGAATAATTTTCCACAGAGAATTACACGATGCATAGACGAAGGATAAAACCCACAAAGAAATTATACAAAGAGACTATCTCTTCCAAAAATAATTACACGATGCCTAGACAAAGGATAATTCCCACAAAAATGTACTTATACACAGAGACTATTCTTCCCAGAGAATGCTTGATTTTTATATACGAAAAGGAAAAACTTCTCTTCAAAGAATATTCAATGTATAGATAACACACAGGAAATACATTGTACTTAAAATACATAGATTTTTCTCCTTGCACAAAGCATACATTGCCTAGACAGGGAGGGTATACCACATAGAGCGTATATTAAACCATACAATGAACATTTTTCAAAGGGTTTTTCACAGGAATCTAATTTTTCACAAGAAGGGATTCACATCAAGCATCATAAGGAAACACCACTTCATCATAGAAGAATCCATATAAAACTGTCATACAGGGATAATATAGTACTTACTATGTCATGGGGATACTTCAAAGAGCCAAATACTATCTCCAAGAGTGAATACTTCACAAATCTCAATACTATCACCAAGAGTTAATACTTCACAGAGCCGAATACTATCTCCAAAGGAAAATACTTCACAGAGTCTAATAGTATCTCCAGGGTTGAATACAATCACAGGGTCGAGCGCTAACACCTGTTGCAAAGCATAGACAGAAGAATGACCAAGCGAAATAGACTCATGAGAATAGTTATGAAGGTGTAATGGCATATCGAATACCTAGAAGGTGGGGAGGAGTATTGGTTACACCACCCCACTCCTGACCATGCGAATTGTCTGAAGTGTCAAGCCCACAGTGGGAATTTCGCTATAGTGGTAGGCCTAGAGGGTACTAGGTTGGTCAGTCTGCCATTAATGAAGTCTCTCTAGAGTAAATTCCAAGAAAAAACTTTGTCCTAGGTCCAGACCAATGTGGCGTCCATGTAAACCCATCACCAAAGTCACTTAATTATTGGAATAGACAGGTAACCAAAAGGTTGGGTGATTGTTAATTGCGCACTGGTAACTTCCTACCTAACTTCTACTATATATTGTATGATACCCGTGAATATAATTTGGAGGGTGTTTAGTATGGTAGTTTATTTTTGTATGGTAATTTCTTCACCCTAACGTGAGAGCTATAGTCTATGGTGGTTATGTCTCCTAGTCCGCTAGGGTCATAAAATCATAGTCACTTTTCTTACAAGAGGACTTTACATAAGTAAATTCTTAATTTCATATCATAGGTTATAATTTTTTATATGGTCAGCATGGGTATGGTGCAATATCTTTATATGTGAAATAAAATTTATACTATGGACTCGTTAGTCCTAGTTAACCTTTAACAATGCGATCAGATGCGATAACTTCAAGTACAATACCAGGATATCATAGATTAGGAGTTCGTATAATGAAAGTGTCATGAATTTATAGTGGCAGTAATTTTTCTTTGGACATTAAACCTCTCACATATCCTTTTAGGATGGTTAGTCCAATAGAGTGAAATTTTTATATGATTAAACATAGACTTATAATTTTTAAGGAAATATGTTCTTATGTCACGAAGGTTCAACTAATTATAAATGTTATTTTCCTGATCAATGATTTTTTTTTTTTTTTTAGTGAAATTTGGGGTATATTAAATATGGTATCAGAGTTGTAGGTTACATCAATTGGACCTCAGGGAAATGCCATAATTTTATTTTGTTTCCTTGAAAGCAAATCTAACAAACACATTTACTGTTACAAAGAGAAAATCAATTTGTCTGTTGTGAAAATGTTAGCACAGAATGAAGAAGGAGACAGACCTGAAGGGAATCCAAACCAAGAACTTCTTAGAGACCCAGAACATAACATTGAATGGATTTCAACCACTCAAGTCTTGGAAATGATCTGAAACCTCATCGTGGAAAAGAAGATAGTCAAAAGATGAAGAAAGCATAGGAAGACTAGTTAGAAATAAATGAAATGCTGCTACGAAGTATAGTAAAAAAGAAGAGTCCAAAAGAAAATGAAAAAGAATAAGAGGTCAGAAAAAAGTCCTATAAGAAATATGTTCTTGAAACAGAAAAAGAGGATAGTTCTTCCAAAGACACACACATGACATAAAACAAGGCATCTATAGGAAGAAAAAGAAAACAAGTGGATCACCGAGAAGGTGAATTCAAGAAAATAAAACCTTCCACATTTGATGGATAATAAAATAATGGTGAGGAGGATGAAGTACTGCCACCCCACTTGCATAAAACTCATAATGTATTTCATGTATCTGTTTTACGTCATTATGTTGTTGATGAATCCCATAAACTAAATTGGAAAGAATTGCAGGTATCAGACGTGGGAACCCTCACGGTAGAATCGTTACGCATATTGGACCGTAGAGTCCGACAGCTCAAAAACCGTCTGGTAGACCAAGTTAAGGTCCAGTGGGACAAGTATAGTACAGGATCTGCTACTCGGGAGGACACCGAGACACTATGACGAGACTATCCCTCACTATTTTTACCACCTCAAGAATATGTTTCTCGAAGGTGGGGTGTAGGTAACACCACCTTTTGACTTAGACGGCCAGGATTTCCTGAGGCCTATACACTTTATTTTCTAGTCACAGTGAAACTATTAAGTGATACACTTAAACTTTAAAATTTGTGAACTTTATGAACGTTTAGATGTTATTGATGATGATGCATGTAATGCGATCTATTATGTGAATGTGAACTTTATGAACATTTAGATGTTATTGATGATGATGCATGTAATGCGATCTATTATGTGAATGTGAATTTTACGAATGTTTAAATGTTATTGATGATGATGTATATGATGCGGCATACTGTGAGAAAGTGAAATTAATGAATGATTAAATACTATTAAAATGATGTTGGATACAATGCAGTCTATTTTGAGCAAATGATGGTCTTGTGAATGGGTGACGAATTTGAATTATGGTATATTATGAAATCTAATGCTAATTGGAATCTTTGATGTTAATTTATCGGTACGGGGATACCAAATGGAAATGATGATGGTATGTGATTATATGATGATAATGCATAGAAATGTATGAGTCTGTGTTACAGACTAACCTGCAGATTATGGGCTATGAAATAGCCAAGACATTATGATGATGAAAGTGGGTGTCAGGACCACTAACCGAGAAACATTATGGTATGAGTAATGTGTGTGGAATTTATATTGATTTGGATGCATTGCTATGATATGTGGACTAGTGCATGATTTTGGTACTAACACTGCCCAAAACCAAATAAACGATGACAAAACCTCCAGCAACACGGTGCCCCTGTATGTTCCATTGTAGGGTGTTGACCTTGGTTCTGTTAGGAGGGGTGGAGGCATTTCCCACCGTGTATCCTCCATTATAGGGTGTTGACCCTAGTTCTGTTAGGAGGGGTGGAGGCATTTCCCACCGTGTATCCTCCATCGTAGGGTGTGGACCCTATATATGATTAGGAGGGGTGGAGGCATTTCCCACCATGTATCCTCCGAAACCTGAAGTCATGGGAGAATGGTGCTAGTTCACGCTCCCCAAGACATGTGATGATGACTGTCAGTTGCCTGCTAGGGAAGCTTGGTCGAGATAGCGACACTTTCACTTACGGGTTCTATTTGGAGTTAGGTCAGTATAGTTGACGCTCCAAGATAGTCTAGCAGAGGACAGATAGGAATGGAGTTGGAAGTAGGTTAGGGAGGAAGGATGAGTAGTAATAGTTGAGACAATATGGAGATCTGTCATGTGGTGGAATTTTATGAAGATAAATGTGTATATATGAATATTCATTATGATGTAACTAAACCACAGTTGTTTAAAATAAATTATTGAACCGGACAATTGTAATTAAGCGATTTCTCAAACAATTGATTGATTGTTGTCTTTTATAAAAGACTAGTCTTGTTGACTCGATTGAATGCATACATAAATTATTAAAGGATGACAATTTGATTATTAGTACAAGCACGAGACTTGCATGTACTAGATACACATGCATTTCTTGTACATATACACTAGTATGTATGAGCTTCCTTGACTTACTTGTTGATAATGTCAGTCACTTGTTGTGAATGTGTGAACCATGCTCTTTTTCTTTGTACCATCAGATACCTTAACTTCGGGATGAAGTTTCTTGAAGGGTGGGTGTATGTAACGACCCTAATTAAATAAATATTTAAAGACTATAAAGTAAAATTAATTAAAGAAAATAATTGTGGTTAACTAAGTAATACTTTAACTACAGATCCCATTTAATGACCTGAGAAATAAATCTTAAGAAATCAATGAGAAATGTTATAAAATGGTTGCGTATGCACAGAGGAAGAGCCTGTTAGTCCCGGGAAGATAAAACATTAATGGAGGGATAAGGGACGGGGACGAGGGAAAGTAGCAGAGTAAAGGAGGAGTCGGTGAAAGAGGGATAAGGGAGGCATGGAGGATTACGTGAGGGGCATTCGACGGAGGATGGATTCTGGGAGGATTATGAGCTTTTCTTTGAGCAGAGAGTTTTGTTGCGACATGTGATGAGATTGAGGCACGAGGTTGCTGGTTGTGACACTTTTGATTAGGGGAGGCACCGAGTTGCTGGAGGTTTTGGGCACAGAGGGCCAGTATATCCGTAGATATCCTAGAGCTAGGTAGTTTCCCTAGTTGGCAGGGAGGACAGTAGTTTTGGGCAGTTATTTTCCTGTTTGTGGCAGGGTTGATGTAGTAGAAGGAAGCAGGAAGGCAGCAGCAAGGCACAGAGGCAACATAAATTAGCATAAGAACCAGGTACTTTGTTAAGTTATGTATTTATTTCTTTCTGCCATGAAATCGGTATTTATTGATAAATCTAAGTTACTGAAGTTGTTGTTATGAAAATCCATATTATGCTAGGAAGTTATTGTTTCAGTTTACGAAATAAAATGTTTATGAAACTTAATGATGTTTAGAAATATTTGGCCCTTACATTTAAGAGAGACTCCTTATGCTTTCTCAACGATAGTCATGAATGAAGGTTACTATCCTCCTCCCATAGGACCATGGAAACAAGTTTTACGTGAGGGGAATTCGACGGAGGATGGATTCTGGGAGGATTATGAGCTTTGCTAGAGTATCTACCGAGAAGGTATATACTAGAGGTCGGTAGGACTTAAGCATCCCAATAAGTCTTTCCCCTACACTATTGTAAACTTACATCCCACAACTCCCTAACTGCTAAGCTGAGTCAAGCATATGACCATTCAAAAGAACTGGTTCACAGAGAGATAATACATAATTCTAACTTAACCATTCAACACAAAACTCAGTCATATACATATAAATATATTCAATCACCATTTCCATTTCAACACACAGAATATGAAGATACTTATCAGAAAACCAGAGTTTGTGAAGCGACTACCGAAAGGGGTGCATGTTTCCACCCAACCATAGGCACAACCACTCCTGACAGATTTACTATTGGCCACACCCGAGCTAGACCAAGATTCTTTAATGTAACGACCCTAATTAAATAAATATTTAAAGACTATAAAGTAAAATTAATTAAAGAAAATAATTGTGGTTAACTAAGTAATACTTTAACTACAGATCCCATTTAATGACCTGAGAAATAAATATTAAGAAATCAATGAGAAATGTTATAAAATGGTTGCGTATGCACAGAGGAAGAGCCTGTTAGTCCCGAGAAGACAAAACATTAATGGAGGGATAAGGGACGGGGATGAGGGAAGGTAGGGGAGTAAAGGAGGAGTCGGTGAAG
>ML783845.1:423894-439855 GCA_009831015.1 Picea engelmannii
CAGGGTCGAGTGATAACACCTGTTGCAAAGCATAGACAGAACAATGACCAAGCGAAATAGACTCATGAGAATAGTTACGAAGGACTAATGGCATATCGAATCCCTAGAAGGTGGGGAGGAGTATTGGTTACACCACCCCACTCCTGACCATGCGAATTGTCCGAAGTGTCAAGCCCACAGTGGGAATTTCGCTATAGTGGTAGGCCTAGAGGGTACCAGGTTGGTCAGTCTGCCATTAATGAAGTCTCCCTAGGGTAAATTCCAAGAAAAAACTTTTTCCTAGGTCCAGACCAACCTGGCATCCATGTAAACCCGTCAACAAAGTCACTTAATTATTGGAATAAATAGGTAAGAAAAAGGTTGGGTGATTSTTAATTGCGCACTCGTAACTTCCTACCTAACTTCTACTATATATTGTATGATACCCGTGAATATACTTTGGAGGGTGTTTAGTATGGTAGTTAATTTTTGTATGGTAATTTCTTCACCCTAGCGTGAGAGCTATAGTCTATGGTGGTTATGTCTCCTAGTCCGCTAGGGTCATAAAATCATAGTCACTTTTCTTACAAGAGGACTTTACATAAGTAAATTCTTAATTTCATATCATAGGTTATAATTTTTGATATGGTCAGCATGGGTATGGTGAAATATCTTTATCTATGCAATAAAATTTATACTATGGACTTGTTAGTCCTAGGTAACCTTTAACAATGCGATCATATGTGATAACTTCAAGTACAATACCAGGATATCATAGATTAGGAGTTCATACAATGAAAGTGTCATGAATTTATAGTGGCAGTAATTTTTCTTTGGACATTAAACCTCTCACATATCCTTTTAGGATGGTTAGTCCAATAGAGTGAAATTTTTATATGATTAAACATAGACTTATAATTTTTAAGGAAATATGTTCTTATGTCATGAAGGTTCAACTAATTATAAATGTTATTTTCCTGATCAATGATTTTTTTTTATTTTAGTGAAAATTGGGGTATATTAAATATGGTATCAGAGTTGTAGGTTACATCAATTGGACCTCAGGGAAATGCCATAATTTTATTTTGTTTCCTTGAAATCAAATCTAACAAACACATTTATTGTTACAAAGAGAAAATCAATTTGTCTGTTGTGAAAATGTCAGCACAGAATGAAGAAGGAGACAGACCTGAAGGGAATCCAAACCAAGAACTTCTTAGAGACCCAAAACATAACATTGAATGGATTTCAACCACTCAAGTCTTGGAAATGATTTGAAACCTCATCGTGGAAAAGAAGATAGTGAAAAGATGAAGAAAGCATAGGAAGACCAGTTAGAAATAAATGAAATGTTGCTACGAAGTATAGTAAAAAAGAAGAGTCCAAAAGAAAATGAAAAAGAATAAGAGGTGAGAAAAACATCCTATAAGAAATATTTTCTTAAAAAAGAAAAAGAGGATAGTTCTTCTGAAGACACACACATGACAGAAAACAAGGCATCTACAGGAAGAAAAAGAAAACAAGTGGATCACTGGGAAGGTGAATTCAAGAAAATAAAACCTTCCACATTTGATGGATAATAAAATAATGGTGAGGAGGATGAAGCATGGTTACTATATATAAAGAAATACTTCCAAATTTATAACTACTATAGTAATATGAAAGTTAGAATGGCCATTTACAACTTAAAAGGAAAATCTAGTATCTGCTGGAAAGACCTGAAATTAGCCAAGGGATTGAAAGAAAAACAAATGGAATGGTCAGAATGCTAAAAGTATTTAAAAAATAAGTACTTATTAGAAAGTTATTACGAAAGAAAAACTAAGGAATTTTACGAACTATGACTAGGACAAATGGCAATGGATGATCTGATAAATAAATTTCTAGATATGTTTACATTTCTACCATACATCAAAGAGGACAAAGTAAATATACAAAGGTTCTTGAGCTATCTACCATAGTCGTACAAGGAAAATATTGAATTCGACAATCCTAAGTCTTTAGATGAAGTGTTCAGAAAGGCTCAGATGTGCTATGATCAGTACAAACAGAGATTTGAAACTTCCAAGGAATGGAAAGACAAGAAGCAAGATAGAAGGAATTAGTGTAGGAAAGGCTTCCAACCAACTCCTTTCTGTAACATGGAAAAAAGTTTCCAAATGAAGGACTATCATTCTAATACACAAAATTTCCAATGGGGAAATAGACCAGTTAATTTGGGAGTAAAGAAAGTTGGGGACAGTCCTATAGAACGATTGAAATGTTGGGAGTGTGGAGAACCCCACCTAAGGAGAAATTTTCCATGCTTAAATCCCACAGCAAGAACTTCAGTCCATAACCTTCAAGAGGCTTCAATGGTTGGAGACATTTGTAGAAGTGTGCATAAAATCAATGCAACTCCGGATGGAAAACATGAATATCATCAATCCATTATTGTGGAAATTGAAGGTAAAATTCATTCCCATAATGTCTCTATACTAATTGACCCAGGAGCTAGTCTCAGTTATATTACTCAAGCCTTAGTTGAATTGAATAAGTTAAATAAGGTAAAGCATGCTAAGTCCTGGTTAGTATAGTTAGCAACATGGACCAAAAGAAAGGTAACATATTTTATTTATGATTGTGAGCTAAGCATAGATGGACAAAGTATAAAGTTAAATGTGAACATATTACGTTTGTGGTATTACGATATAATTATTGGAATGGATTGGTTAGAGAAACATAAAGTGATATTATATTGTTACGAAAAGTCATTTTTGTATAAAGATGAAATTAACATAGTTAGAACATTACAAGGAATCAGAAAACAGTGTGTGTTAGGAAAATATCAATGATGCAATTTAAGGAATGTATGAAAAAAGGTTTCCAAATTTATGTTCTACAAGTAACTAATCTCCTAAGGGAAGAAAAAAAACCAAGTTTAGAAGACTTTGCAGTTCTACGTGGGTTCAAGGATGTATTTTTATATGAAATACCAGAACTACCTCCAAGGAGAGAGAGATATTTCTCTATCGATATACTACCTGGATCTTCCCTGGTATCAAAGGCACCTTATAGAATGAGTCTACCCGAATTAACAGAACTAAAAATTCAGTTGCAAGAACTGCTAGATAAGGAATATATCAGACCAAGTGTTTCACCTTGGGGAGCACTAGTTTTATTTTTTAAGAAGAAAGATGGAACCTTGAAACTGTGTATTGACTATCGACAACTGAATGAAATGATGATTAAGAATAAGTATCCCTTACCTAGAATTAATGATCTCTTTGACCAGGTTGGAGGAGAAAAGATATTTTCTAAGCTAGATTTAAGGTCTGGTTATCACCAAGTATGAATAAAGGATGAAGATATAAATAAAACAACATTTAGAACACGTTACAGACACTATGAGTTTGTCGTAATTACATTCAAACTTATTAATGCACCAACAACATTTATGTGCTTCTTGAATAGTATATTCATCCAATATTTAGATAAATTTGTGCTGGTTTTTATCGATGATATTCTATTTTACTCAAACATAGAAGAATAACATGAAGAACATTTGAAAATAGTATTGCAGACCTTAAGAGAACATAAATTGTATGCTAAGTTTGATAAGTGTGACTTCTGCCGAAGAAAGATACAATAATTAGGACTCCTAATACCTGAAGATGGTATTGCATTTGACCTAGAAAAGATAAAATCCATTATGGAATGGCCTATCCCTAAGGATGTAGAAGACATAAGATCATTTATGGGAATTATTGGTTATTATTGTAGATTTATCGAAGTATTTTCGAAGATCACATATTCGATTACATCACTACAAAAAAAGGGAATAAAATTTATTAATCGCAAAAGTGTGAGGACAACTTTGATAAAATAAAAATATTGTTAACTACAACACCTATCCTAAAGGTAGCGGATCTCGATAAAGATTTTACATTTTGTGTGGATGTAAGCAAAGAGGGATTAAGATTTGTGCTAACACAAGATGGGCACGTCATCTGTTATGAATCACATAAACTGAAAGAACATGAACATAATTATGTGACTCACGATTTAGAATTAGCAACCGTAATTCATGCATTAAAAATGTGGCGACATTATTTAATGGGAAGAAAATTTATGTTACTAACCGACAACAATGGTGTAAAGTATTTATTCAGTGAACTAGATCTCAATGAAAGGCAAGAAAGATGGTTGGAATTTTTAAGTGAGTTTGATTTTGAGGTATGACACATCAAAGGTAAGGAAAACAAAGTTGCAAATACACTAATTCAGAGGACTAGAAAAATCTATGAAGTAAGTATCAGCAAAGAAGAAAACAATATCGAATAGAGAATAAAATATGCAAGCAGTAATAATGAAAATTACATTAAAAAAACAACATAATTGAAAGGAAATGAAGAAAAATTGAACATAATAGATCTTAGTATAGATAAAAATGGAATGTTAAGGCTCAAGAACCGACTATATGTACCTAACTCTCTTGATTTAAAGACAACAATTATTGACAAATTGCACAAAAGGTCATGATATGGTCATCTAGGATACTAGAAAACGATAACATCCTTAGCAAAATTGTTTTATTGTCCTAACATGAAGAATGAAACAATTGATTATTTGTCTAAATGTTTAGATTGTTAACATGTAAAGGGTGAACATCAACATCCAATAGGTCATTAACAACCTCTGCCTATACCAGAATGGAAATTGGAAATTATCTCGATGGAATTCATCACAGGTTTTCCTAAGACTCAAAGAAAAAATGACTCGATTATGGTAGTGATTGATAAAGTAAGCAAATCTGCACATTTTATACTTGTGAAATCTACTTACAAAATAATTAATATAGCTGAAATTTTTATGAAAAAAATATTTAGATTGCATGGAATTCCTAAGATGGTGATTTCTGATAGAGATGTCAAATTTACATCAAATTTTTGGAAAGATTTGTTTGCAGGCTTGGATACTAACCTGAATTTCAGCACAAGCTACCATCCACAAATGGATGGGAAAACATAATGAACAAACCATATTATCAAATACATGTTGTGAATGTACATAAGGACGAAACCAACTAAGTGGGAGGAATACCTCCACCTAGTTGAGTTTGCTTACAATAACGGTTATCAGACATTGGCTAAGATGAGTCCCTTCGAAGTGTTATACATAAGGAAATGCATAACCCCGATTAGCTGGAATAATCCAGTTGACAGGATTATGGTGGGACCAAAAATGCTCCATGAAATGGAGAGAATTGTAAAAAGAGTACAACAAAAACTTGAAAAAGGCCCAAAACCGACATAAAAGCTATGTAGATTTAAAAAGAAGACAACAAGAATTTCAAATTGGGGAACATGTATATATCAAATTCAAGGTGAGAAGGATCTCTCTAAAGATGGGGAATTGTTCCAAGTTGGTGCCAAGGTTTTGTGGCCCCTTCAATATTTTAAATCGAATCAGAACCGTGGCATATCAACTAGCACTTCCTACAAATTTAAAAGTTCATATTGTTTTTCATGTTTCATTACTAAATATATATATGCATTATCCTAGTCACATCATTGATAGGAACATGGTGCAAATGGAACCAGAAGGATACTTCCAATAAGAGCCTCTATGCATTCTATAAAGGAAATAAAAGTACTTTGGAACAAAGCCATCACCTAGGTAAAAGTGCATGGAAGCACTTTAGTCCTCAGGAGGCCACTTGGGAATTGGAGGAAGATACGATGAAATCTTATCAAATCCAATTATGGGAGATGAATGAACACTGAGGACAGTGTTTCACTTAAGGGGGAGAGGATGTAATATCCTCAAATTTTGGAAAAATAAATTTTAAGTTGAATTTAGAAATAGATTTTCATTTTCGGAAAATTCAGATTCTGAAATAATTTTCCATTTATGGAAAATCCGAATTTGGAATTTGGAATTTTGGATTATGTGATTTATTATTTGACTACTATTGGGAAAAGATTTCGCTTTCCCAACTGTCCTCTTTTATTGGACACATGTATGAGACAAACTTTTAATAAATTAAATGTTCGAAGACAAATGGAATAACCAGGTTAAAAATAGTTGACCATGACTCCATGACTGGGGAACAGGTTTGAGTTACCTAAAAGCTGATTTTTACAGGTCAAAGAAGTTGAATTTCACCACTAACAGCCCCTAAAAATCAGGGATTTGTAAAGTTGTGAATTTCCTCAAGGAGGGAAAGGAATGGAAAGACCTAGGCACAAGAATATATGTAACATATGTGGGAGGCAGGACCCTGCTTTGTATGTTAAGGAATGGAGAATTATTTGTTTTTATGAGCACTTGTAGAGCGAGGAAAATAATATTTCGATCTGTTGATGGTGACTTTAGATAAGGAGGATAATTAATTTTTCCCTTATGGACTCATGGTCAGGCTAGGGGGTGATCAGGACAAGTGATTTTGGTCGTTTTTTTCTACGGTTGGGTGGAACATGGTTGTTCCATTTGTTTCCCAGCATTAACCTTTTCAGATATGTATTTCAGTTGTGTATTTAAATTGTTGGTGCTATGCTAATAATGTTTTAATATTAATGTCTGAGTTGTTTCCATATCTTATGTTATTGAAATTAGAAAAAAAATATGTTTGAAAGAACTGTATAGCCATATTAGTTGATTTGGGTTGCCACTGTATAAAATAGTTGTAGTTGTAGGTTATTAACTGTGTATTATATATATATGAATATAGATATATATGAGCGTAAACAAAAATAAAAGACACTTGATACAGTAGAGTACAGGTCATTTGAAAAAAATAAAATGGATATACATCTTTATTACCACCATAGATCAAAGATAAAAAAAATTACAGTTTGAGTTCCTTAAGCACCAAAGTCTCCCTAAGTAGTCTAAACAGAGACTTAAAAGTACTACTTGAACTATCTGTAAGTGCGCATGGACCATCTAATAAAAAATGGAAGTCAAATACCTATTGTGGACGATCAATCTTCTTCACCAAGTTCACTTATTTTTCCGACTTGAAAAAGAGTAAGAAATAACATTAGAAAATCTCCATTACACAAACATTAAAGAATGAATTAAGTAAAAGATTCAAATCTTACTTATCTGAGATCACGTTTGAAGAGGGTCTTCGTTGCTTTGCGAAGTAGATGATCGATGACCCAGGAGGGGAGATGGATGTGTGATCCATATGATGGGTTCCCTCACAAGACAAAAGGGACCATCATCAATGTATAAACATGAGAAAATTAATTACCTACATTAGCAATGGAAGCATCAAACTTAAACTCAAAATTACAGAGACCATATTTAGAAAAGATCAAATTGGAATCAGGGAACAAGTTTCCACATACAATCAATATTGTTCAAATACCCAACCCTTACAAGAGACCAAAGAATGTTGTAAGGAGACTAATCTACTAAAAACATAGTTATTCTTTCACCACAGACCGAATCTCATCAAAGTTAGGGCTTACGGTAAAGAGAGAATACAAAATTAAATAGTAAGAAAGATGCATAACAAGTAATCTGTAACAAGTTATTTATATTAACTAAACACATTAAGAATTTAAATGATGAAACTCCATAGAGGCGCAAAGGAGGCGATCTAGGTGTACAAAGTTTTCCAGTGAGAATATTTCCTTTTAAAATTGTAATGTTTTCGTGCCTTGATTATTCATTGGATTAAGGGAATTTGACGGAATGTTTTGTTTATAACCAAATAAGGAGAAACTATATGTTAAACAGTGTTGTCGCATGCAAAATCTATCTTAGAATTATAATGGGTTAAATTATAACAATCGAGCTAATATTGAAAAGGACGAGATTGAAATAGCCATGCGTATTAACAGAGAGACAGTAAGTTTCCTGCTCGATAAGGATATGTATTAACCATGATTTCTGCGAAAATAAACGACGTTTTAAATGACTAAGGATCTTCCACCTTGTCATATAAATTATAAAGTGAAATCATGAATTGTATGCATAGTGAAAATATCGAAGTCCGAAAACATATCCACTAAGAGTTTGAAACTGTAAACGGTCAAGTTTGGGATTAGATTAATTACTTTCAACATTGACCTTCACCCAAGTATCGAAGGTTTTCGGTTCCCTCTTACATAGTAACCCCAAACAAAGGTCGCAAGTCTTTCACCTTGTGTAGTCTGAAAACCTCGTGTACATAAAGATTATAGAGAGAAGTGGTATTATAAGGAAATTGTACACAGAGATTAATTTTCCACAAAGAATTACACGATGCATAGACGGAGGATAAAACCCATAAATAAATTATACACATAGACTATCTCTTCCATAGAGAATTACACGATGCCTAGACGGAGGATAAAACATAGAAAAATGTACTTATACACATAGACTATTCTTCGCAGATAATGCCCGATGGATAGACAGAGGAGGAAACCCACATAAAGTTTACCATGTTTATATATGCAAAAGAAAAACTACTCTTCAAAGAAGATTCAATGCATAGATAACACACATGGAGTACATTGTATTCTCGCAGAGAGCATGCATGACCTAGACAAGGAGGGTATACCACAGAGAGCATATGTTACACCAGACAATGAACATTTTTCAAATGGTTTTACATAGGAATTTATTTTTTTCCAAGAAGGGAATCACATCGAGAACAATTGCAAGGGAACAACACTTTATCATAGAAGAATCCATTTAAAACTGTCATAGAGGGATAATAGAGTACTTACTATGTCGTTGGGATACTTCACAGAGCCGAATACTATCTCCAATAGAGAATACTTCACAAAGCCGAATACTATCTCCAAGAGTGAATACTTCATAGAGACGAATACTATCTCCAAGGGAGACTACTTCACAGAGTCAAATACTATCTCCACGGTCAAATACTATCATAGGTTCGAGTTCTAACACCTATTGAAAAGCGTAGACATGAAAATGACCAAAAATAATAGAATCATGAGAATAATTATGAAGGAGTAATGGAATATCGAATCCCTTGAGGGTTGGGAGGAGTGTTGGGTACACCATCCCACTCCTGGCCATGTGAATTGTCTAAAGTGTCAATCCCACAGTGGGAAGTTTGCTAGAGTGGTAGGCCTAGAGGGTACTAGGTTGGTCAACCCACCATTAATGAAATCTCCCTAGAGTAAATGCCAAGACCAAACTTCGACCTAGGTCCAGACCAACCTAGCATCCATGTAAACCCATTACGAAATTCACTTAATTATCGAAGTAGACAAGTAACCAAAAGGTTGGGTGATTGTTAACTGCACACTGGTAACTTCCTACCTAACTGCTACTATATATCGTATGCTACTCGTGAATATACTTTTGGAGGGTGTTTAGTATGGTAGTTAATTTTTGTATGGTAAGTTATTCACCCTAGCGTGAGAGATATAATCTATGGTGGTTATGTCTCCTAGTCCACTAGGGTAATAACATCATAATCACTTCTCTTACAAGAGGACTTTACATAAGTAAATACTTAATTTAATATCATAGGTTATAAATTTTGATACGGTCAGCATGGGTATGGCGCAATCTCTTTATATGTGAAATAGACTTTATACTATGGACTTGTTAGTCCTAGTTAACCTTTAAAAATGTGATTAGATGTGAGAAATTCAAGTACAATACCAGGATATCATAGATTAGGAGTTAGTCAAATGAAATTTCCACGACTTTATAGTGGAAGTAAGTTTTATTTGGACATTAAAACTCTCACAGATCCTTTTAGGATGGTTAGTCCAACAGAGTGAAATTTTTATATTCTTAAACAATGACTTAGAATTTTTAAGGAAATATATTCTTATGTCATGAAGGTTCAACGAATTATAAATGTTTTTTTCTTGATCAATATTTTATTTTTATTTTAGCACCATTTGGAGTATATGACATTACCTTTGTTACAAAATCCCCCAAGTTAATTCTACAATCGATAACCTTTCCTTCAACTTTTTGTTTGGCTCCCGATGCCATTTATACATATCTGAAGTCGTCTTGCTCGACTACCTTTACCTTAATTATCTTAAGTGTTTCACTAGAAATAAATCTCTATGTAGCTCCTGGATCTATCAAAATACTAAAAGTTTTATCGGTGATGATCCAGGTGGATATTGGTGGCCACCCACCTATTCTAACTAGCTCCTCGTTTCCGTTTTTTATTCAACACATCTTTTTTTACTGCTTTATAATTGTGAGTTCTACACCTCTGGGGCTGTTTGAAGCCTCACACATTCTCCAGGTGGATATGGGTGGTGTATTTCCTAACCCAAATGACTTATTTTGTATGTTTTCATGTCATCACCTCTTGTTGTACTTCCATGGTTGTTTTGGGGCCCTAAACGTTGTTTTTTTGACTCGCCATAGTTATACTATAGACAAAGTGAGAGTCTGATGGGAAAATGTGTAGTTCTATGAAATACCTTTCCAACAGGCTATCACGCACCTAAAACGAAGATTGTATGAAAGAGTTACAACCCTAGGAAGTTGAGGTACCAAATTACACCAACTTACCCATAGGGACCACTTGACTTTTTGTGTTTCACCTTCTAGGCTTAGGTTTTTGGATGTCTATAGTTTTGGAATTCATGAGTAATATGAAAAGGGTCTATGGAGCCTCATTGTAATCCATTACGCTCAGACAGATGCACGTAGTAGCCACATCTCTTCTCGGAGATAATTACCACCATTCGATCAAGTTTCAGTTCTACAGTTTTACAGTTTAATCCTATTTCATTATTTAATAGAAGATATTGTTCACTGGATATTTGTGTTATTCTTCCTATATATCAGTTTATTGTATTCAGTCTGTTAATTATTTTATTCCACTCCTAAATCCAGATCAATGGTATCAGCGCAGTCTGCTCTTGATTTATTTTTCTTTGTGCATGTCCAAGACAAGGTCTGGGTACAAGAAGTTGGGACTCGAACCAATCGATCCATTACTAGATTGGTCGCACTGAGCTCGAAAATAACCCATGGGAGATGCAAAAAAATATGATGGAGAAGGAGATCCTATTAAAATGTTTCTTGAGGAAGCCCTCACGTGACAAAGGAACGAAATGATGGACAACTTTGCACAGATGCTTCGACGGTTTCCCATAGGAGAAGTATCTTCATCAAGAGGCCATGAAACATCCTTCAAGGTACAAGTAAATTTTGATACGAAGGATATTTTTTGGTCCACAATTTTTATGATAAGGAAAAGATCACTTTTTCACTCCTCAAGGTCGTTCCCCATGTTAAAGACTGGCGGGATACTTACTCTAAGCAAAGGGCCATGCAGGAATATGAAATTTTTGTGGTGGCCCTTACATGGGATTCCTTCTAGGACACCATTAAAGAACATAACCACCCTGTTGGAAGCTACGAGGACCAGTACACCATATGGACTAGCCTACATCAAGAAAGGGACTAGACAATACCAGACTTCACCAATATTTTCCATACCCTATGCACCAAATTGGCTATCAAATATTTTGAGCCTCATCTAGTTCTCAAATACTGCGGTTGTTTTCATATATACATTCAAACAAAAATGTAGTTCCTGGACATATCCTCATTAGGCACGGATTATAGATACGCTATCAAGATCGAGAAAAAATTTAAGCAGAAATAGTGAGAGTTTAGATCTGCAAACCCCTCACAACCAAAGGATGGCAAAGGCAACCCAAACCCACATAGCAAGGGACCAAGTCGAGATGGTCACCCTCATGAAAATATGTCCAAGTCACAACACAATAAGGGAAATGAGAAGATGAAGAAGGACACAAGAAAATGGTGTGAGTAGCATAAAAGTCCTTGGAACAACACCGATGAATGTCGCTCCAGGAAGTCCCTCGTGGCCTGGCTGAAGTCTTCTGGGTCAAAGGTTGAGTCTGATTCTGAGTCAAATCATAAAAGAGGGAAGCATATCATCGATGTTGAACCCAGTGCCACGGTCACTACCACTAAATTCTGGAAAAGCAAACCATAAGAACCAGAGGAAGGGGACCATCTCTTTCACTCAAAGATGTGGGTCAAGGGGAATCTGATTCATTTCATTTTCGACAGCGGTAGCCAGAAGAACCTAATTTCAAAAGAGGTCATCAAGCAGTTGAACCTACCAACAACACTGCACCTGCAACCCTACACCATCAATTGTCTTCGTCAAGGAAGAGATATATGTGTCAGCCAACAGTGTCGTCTTCCCTACGACATCAAGCCTTTAAAAGATGAAGTACTGTGTGATATTTCTCCCCTTGAAGTTTGTGATGTTCTTTTAGGACAACCATATTTGTGGAAGCATCATGTTTTGTATGAGTCTAGATCCCTCACTGTTATTATTACATTGGGTAGACAATTGTACAGGATCCCAGAGGTGGCACCGCCTACTGATATTTCTTCAATCTCTTCTAAGAAATGAAGTAAGGTCATTTCATAGACCGAGAAGTTCGTCTTCTTTGTGATCTTTGCTCATAGTAAGCAGAAGATCGTCACCACATCTGTGGCCTCTACATAACACCTCTCCTTGCAGCATAAGCAAGTAGACAGGATCGTGGAAGAATATAGAGACATATTCGACTCACCTACAGGGGTACTGACACAACGACAAGTCAAGCATCGAATTGATCTAACCCCCAATGCACCTCTACCTAATGTACCATTCTATCGACCCTCACTGATAGAGAATGACAAAATTAGGCATCAGATCCAAGAGATTATTAAAAAGGGGCACATCAAACCCATCTCCTCCCCTTGGGAAAGCTTGATTGTATTGATACAAAATAAGGATGGGACTTGGAGACTCTACATTGATTACAAAGCCTTAAACAAAATCAAAGTCAAGAACCACTACCCCATTCCCAGGATTGATGACCTTCTTGACCAACTCAACGGGGAAAATTTCTTCAGCAATATTGACCTGAAGTCTGGCTACCACAAGGTTCCCATCGAACCAAATTATGTGTGGAAGACAAACTTCAAGTCTAAAGAAGGACTCTATGAATGGCTAGTCATGCCCTTTGGCTTAACAAATGCACCAACCACTCTCATCAGGTTGATGGACGATGTATTGAGACCCTTCACCAAATCCTTTGTGGTAGTATATTTGGATGACATCCTCATCTTCAACATAATGTGGGAGGACCACATGAAGCATATTCAACAGGTTTTGAGCACTCCGCATCAGCACAAGTTTTATGTGAATTTGGAAAAATGCTCTTTTGGCATGAACAAGGTCTAATACCTGGACTACATTGTTGATGCACATGGGGTACATGTTGATCCAGATAAGATCCAAGTCATTTGTGACTGGCCAACCTAGACCACACTATCCGAGCTTCGGATATTCTTGGGACTAGCCAATTTCTACCACTGGTTCTTGTTGGGATTCTCCCATATTGCATGGGCCCTCAACCAGGTGACCAAGGGCAGTGGTAGGGCCAAGTTCTTGTGGGGGAAGGAGAAAAAATGAGCATTCGTTGATATGAAACATTGTTTCTTCTCAGCTCCAATACTCTCCTTGCCCAATCTACAACAACCATTCGAGATTGATACTAATGCATCCTACTATGTTGTGGTTGTATTTCTCACTCAACATGGGAATTTGATGGCATACCATAGTGAGACACTCTCCGATAATATCTGAAAATACCCCACCTATGACAAGGAAATGTATTCCATTGTATAATCCTACCGTCAATGGAAATATTACATTATGTGGAAAGAGGTGATCATACACACTGATCACAAGCCTCTATAGTTCATACAGACATAGGGGAAATTGTAGAATGAATGCATCAGAAGTGGTTCACCTTCCTACATCAATTCCATGTCAACATCAAGTATAAGAAAGGTATCTTCAATCGTGTCGCTAACTACCTCAATCGGCCTCCTATGGATGCACTCACCACTGTGCTCCATTCCTGTGGACATGAAACATCAAAGTGGCCCCATCTCTACCAGCAAGATTCAAACTTCGCCACAACATATCATATCTTGGGTACAGGAACCACTATCACTGATTTTCACATTCAAGATAGACTCTTATGCCATCTAGTCCATATTTGTGTTCCTACAAGAGAGCGTGCAAAGATGATTTGGGAAGCCCACTACAGTCGGGTGGGAGGAAATTTTGGTGTAGAGAAAACTATGGTTGTCCTTCAAAAAACATTTTATTGGCCAAAAATTTGATAGGACGTCAACAAGTATATCATATCTTGCACTGCATGCACCATTTCCAAGGCAACCATCAAGAACCAAGGATTATACACCCCTCTTCCTATTCTCGAGAAGTCGTGGGAATCCATCTCCATGGATTACATGTCTAGTTTGTCGTCCACCAAGCACGTAAATGACTGCATGCTTGTGGTCGTTGATCAATTTTCAAACATGACCATCCTCATAGCCTATAAGAAGAATGTCATAATGACAGATACTACCAAGCTCTTCTTCGAATGCGTTTGGGTCCACTTTGGGATACCACATACCATCATATTCGACCGAGACAACAGGTTCCTCAACACCTTTTGGTCGAGTCTCTAGTCTCTGTTGGACAAGAAGCTCACAAAATCTACTACTTTCCACTCCCAAACCGATGGACAAACTGAGGTCGTCAATTGGATTATTGTGCACATCCTGCACATGTACAATTCTAAGCATCCTCGTGCATGGGATGAGAGTCTCCCATATGTCCAACACAGTTAAAACATGTCTCCCCATAGTTATGCCGACCATATCCCATTTAAGATGGGTCTGGGATTCCAACCCTTGGGAATCATTGATGTTGCACTCCCTCCTACCACAACACAAACCTACTCTTCCCCTTATCAATATGCGATCAAAAAATCCACTAGATTCATTGAGCAGATTCAACACATCCGCCAACAAGTCCAAGATATTTTGCAAAAATCCAATGCTAAGTACAAGCAGCGCCATGATCAACACATGGTACCAACCCAGTTTTATGTTGGAGACAAAGTCTGGTTACACTTGCAGAAGGAGCATCTCACCGATCCCCATCAGAAGCTTTTCCCACTTCGTTATGGGTCTTACACTTTCACCAAGGATGTGGGTAGCAATGATTTTGATCTCAACACTCCACCCTTCCTTGGTATGCATCCAATATTCAACGTGGACCTCCTTCGACCATATTTTCCACCATTATTGGACACCTCTGAGATCGTTGAATAGCTGACACTGATAGAGCTCAACCCTGACTGCATGGAATAAGAATCCACCAATAAGATAGTGGACACACAGGTCAAGGGAACTAGCCAGCAGCGGATCCATCTTTATCGAATTGTTAAGGTTGGGAAACACCTACACCAAGGAAAGTGGCTCACTCGGGGCCAAATAGAGCAGAAGTTTCCTCACTTGATGGGGGAACTCAACGCAATGGAGACCATTGCTTCCTAAGGGTGGAGTATTGATCCAGGTGGATATTGGTGGCCACCCACCTATTCCAACTGGCTCCTTATGTCAATTTTTTATTCATCACATCTTTTTGTACTCCTTTATAATTGTGAGTTCTGCACATCTGGGGTTTTCTGAAGCCTCACACATTCTCCAAGTGGATATGGGTCGCCTCTCACCTAATCCAACTGGATTTTTTTGTATGTTTTCATGTCAACACATATTGTTGTACTTCCATGACTGTTTTGGGGCCCTAAACGTTGTTTTTTTTACTCGCCACATTCATACTGTAGAATGAGTCAGTTTCTGATGACATAATGTATAGTTCTTTGAAATACCTTTCCAATGGGCTATCACACACCTAAAATGAAGTTCGTATGCAAAAATTACGACCCTAGGAAGTTGAGGTACCAAATTACACCAACTTACCCATAGGGCCCACATGAATTTTGGTGTTTCATCTTCTAGGGTTAGGTTTTTGGATGTCTAGGGTTTTCACATTCATGAGTAATATGAAAAGGGCCTCTCGAGCCTCATTAGAATCCATTTTTCTCAGACGAATATGAGTAGCAACCACATCTGTTCTCAGAGATAACTAGCACCA
>ML783845.1:479565-489967 GCA_009831015.1 Picea engelmannii
TCACCACCAAAGTGTCATCTCATAATGTATGAGGCATAAATTACATATCTGGGGGCAATGTGGACCCCTTGGCACATTCCACTGGCAAGACTACATACATGAAGATGAGCACCCACCTTCTAAGGAGGTATTGGAGAGTTTTATGGCATACTTGATGGTCAAATGCACACTCTTAGAGGAATTCCCTTCATTGAAGGGGTATAAATTGACTTGTTGACCATCCTAGAAAACCTTAACCATGGAAGCATCACAAGAGCAAAGAAGAGTTCCACCTTTTGAGTCCTGTATGGCATACTTCATAGTGAATGGAGGGGTTATGGTAGCTTTTGAGAGAACATTTCAATTATGGGATTGACACATGTCAGCAATGAAGCATCTAACACTTCCTCCAAGTCTAAAGAAGCACCTAGATGAGTATTTCCTTGAAAGAGAGAAAGATATGTGTCCCTCTAAAACTATTGCATCATTTCTTTAATGGATTTATTTGCCCACAATGAGGAGCACCCTACTTGAAGGAGACTACAAGACATTTTGTTGAGATTTGATTATTATTTATTGGAGGAAAAGATGGATCTATTGCCTGCTAGAGTATTCTTTGTAGTATTTTATTGAAAATTTGTTGAAGGGAGAAGATATATAAGGAGACTTCCTCTCATTTGAGAGGTATAAATTCAGGGGGGACAAAACCCCCCCTAACGCAAAATACTTTGTAATTGCAAGTGAAGGGAGAAAGGGTTTTATATATTGGAGCTTCCATTTTCTTCTTTCTCGTGGAGCTCATATGTATGTAAGGTTCCAATTTATGTATTGCCGCCACATTTTTTGTCGAGGGTTGTTCTTTATTGAAAGAGAGGTTGAAGTATGGTTGTAAAACCCTCTTTAAAGTTTCACCCCTTTTGTATTAGATCTAAATCACAATTTAATAAGGGGTTGTTCATTCAATAGAAGGCTATTCCTACTGCTCATATTTTATCCTTAATGTATTATATGCCTCCAATAACTTGCATCCAGGGTAGAGAGGGGGGCCAAATGAGATTGAAACTGACCTTTCCAAGCTCCACACATTCAAAACATGTTTTTTTTGGTAGACAAGGGGAAAACAAAAATAGAGGCAACTTGGCGAAACCATATCTCAATGCAAAAATTCTGGGTGGCATTGGTGGAACTACCACTCACCATTCTCAATATTTCTCATAGTGTTCCCTCTAGCTTAGTCTCCTCCGCATTCCCTCTAGCTCAATCTCCTCTGCATGCCCTCTAACTCAGTCTCCTCCGCCATTGATCTCCTTCTAATATGTGCCCTTGCGCAGATGTCAGGGTTTGGGGAGTTACTCCTTCTGTGATCTCCTCGAATCTACTTGTGGTGTTCTCTCCTCATCTATCCTTGACTGATCTCCTATTCTATCCTTGAATCTCCTCGACTTTCCTCGTTTTCTCTCTTCACGACACCCAGGTTTTAATTTTTTTTGGGTTTGGATTATTATATATATTATAATTATATATAATATATATTATAACTTAATTTATATATTATATAATATATTAAAATTAATCATTAAATATTTCATCTATTACAACACTAATATATGATGAACCACCTATTCCACCACAACTTGGCATAGGTAGCACCCATGTCCCCCCTCCCACCCCAGTGATCTTTCTAGAAAGACCTCGATAGAAAATATTTCCACCACTAATGATAGATAACCTAGATTTTGTTTCCATATATCACTTCTTTACAAGTAAGTAAGGCCAATTTCCTCCAACAACCCTTCATCACTCTTAGGTGTTAGCATAATCTCACCTTTTCAAGATGAATCAATAGAAACTTAACAACTGGAGTCTCATTTCACTTACATTTCTCTACATTTGTCGACCCCTCCATGGTTAATGATTTATCATGCACATGTGACATAGATGGAAGAAAAAAATCACACCCATGAGCCTCGTCATCCTATAATGACCTAACCTCTACAACCCCCATTTTCCATTCAAATGAAGACATACTCTAGCCATGCATGATCCATACTATACTTGGGATACAATGTGTCATAGATTCTTTTTTATCCTATAGGATGCATGCACCCCAACTACCTTCACCTAGATAATTCGCAATAAAGGACACATGTTTTATCCCTCTCAGTCATGTTGATTGGATTAAACATCCCATAACAACCCATGATGCATTTAAGGAAGAAAATATGGCTAACATTTCACCCACTATCAAAGTGGATATCTCTGTTACACTTCGTTTTATTGATAACATTCTCTTAGGAGTTGCATATCCCCCTAAAGCAATATTCCAGTGAAAATATATTTCCAAGAGTTTTACAACATATTTAATTGGTATTGTTTAAAATATCCTAAACTATATTTCACCATCATTGAGAATTACATCGACACATGGATCGACATACCCCTTATCTGATAGAAACAAATATTTGCACACCCCTTAAAAGACATGTCCATCAAATAAGAGATTTATAAAGTTCATAAAGTAAAATCCATTTACCCAATTTCATATACCTCATGGGTATCAAACCTACTTGTACAAAAAAACATTGTGTCATTCATGCGTGTAGTGATTTTCATGCTTTGAACTAGGCTTACTTGAAAGAAAACTGGGTATCCAACCTAGTCCATGTAAACCAAAACATGGTAGCATTTGCGTGTACATTGATTTTCATGATTTGAAATAGGACTACCTAAAAGATAACTTTCCTACCCCCTTCATAAACCAAGTCATGATGCATGTGCAAGAGATGAGGTCCTATCCCTCATGTATGGGTTTTTTAGGGTATAATAAAATCTAGATTTGACATTCTGATACTGAAAGAACATGTTCACTACATTGGGGGCACCTTCACCTACCATTTTATACCTTTAGTGTGTAATGTTCTATGTTTGTTTATGCTTTATCCCACGTTTACCTTGATGATCTCACTAATTGGTCAAATAAATGACCACAACACTTACAATACCTATGAAATATTTTCTTATGTTCTTACCCTTGGTCACATATGTTCTTACAAGACACCTCCGGCTACGACCTAGGGCCCCAATTTTCAAGTCTTCCCCTAAACAAGACACCTTATGAGTTTGGGATTCATAAAAGGTGTTGTTGATACCAACCTATACTACAAGAATTGTAATGGTGAGTCCCTAATTTTTGGTTCTCTACCTATGAACTTATAAGACTTAACCCCTATCATGATTATCCCTTAACTCTTATAATCCTTAGTGAATGTAATCATTATAACACATAATGGATTTAACTACTATTACCAATGTACTGACAAATTGATATCATTCATATCACCCATAACCCCTACCCAATATAACCCCTAACTTCTATTTCCCCATCACATCTAGCATCTAACCCAAAGCCCATTTAATCTATATAATGAATAATCCTTAACTCTTATAATCATTAACCACCTAAACCCCAAACCCTTATAATTACTAAAATTATTATCACTAGAATCCTTAATCCATCTAAAACGTAATGAACATTAACCCTAACTAACCCATTATACCCAACCCTTAAATAATAATAGTAATAATAGTAATAATAATAATAAAAATAACAATAACAATATATATTTTAAGTTCACATCCAAGCCAAACACCAAACTGGTGTATCATATACCCTTGTTTGTGGGACCAGGTACTCCCTTAGTGCAGTGATTTGATTGTTAAAATCTACGGTACATATCCTACCCCCCTCTGGATTTGGAGATATAACCTCCAAGAAGGAAACACATGTTCTTAAAAAATAGGCCCACTCAGGTTGTACTCCTATGACCATTAACAAGTATACCCACTATAACCATTAAAACCTATATCTCCTAACCCCTATAATGAACATTTATCATAATCACTATCACCACTAAAAAATCTAACTCCTAACCTCTATAATACCTTACCCATATCATTCTTAACACTTATAATTTCCATAATCATTTAAATCCCAGTTACCATAACTCCTAAGACATTTAACCCATAACTCATTTAAAACATAACCATTATGATCATTATCACCCTCTACTCTTAACCTTTATCACCCTTTACCCTTAAACTAGTAACCCATATAACCCAACACCTAGCCACTAACAACTATAAATACCAAACCCTAATTGAAAGCAATAATAATCAATATATCCCTTAATCTATAACCAAGATAGTCTCTAACTAGCCCTAATATCCCATATTTCCCTTCACTAATATAAACATTAATGAACCCATATAACCCCCTACCCTTATAACACTTATAACCCCAACCAATTTCCATAACCCCTAAAACCAACATAAACGCCAACCCCTAATCATAATATCTTATAACTCTTATAACCCCTAACCTATAATACGTATAGTTTCTAACCCCTAACCCCTAAGCCAAAATTAGGTATCGATCTTGTTGTGAGAAGATTAAAGAAATGTCTGGGAAAATCCTTGGTTTGGATTGGCTCACGGGTGAAATGGATTGTTGGCTTATAAAATAAGGGTAACCCACTCTTATTTTTCGATTAAGTGTAGATCTTCTTCCTTATGTTGATATTCTTGTACAACTTTATAATATGTACATAAGAGATAGTCTCGCTCTATTTATAGACTTTAGAAAGTAGATTCAATGTGACCAGCTCAATGTCCGATTCATACAGCGAAATGACTACTCCTCGGATCAGCAGGTGAAACGCCTTAAGTATCATAAATAATCAGTAGGTAGCACCTTAAGAGCAAGCTCTACCTATGGTGGAATGTGAGAGAGAGTTCATTTATTTCCTTGACCAAATCTATTATCTACGTATTTACGACAGGAGTAACCATTGCCTGAATCCATGGAAATACATCTTAGAGATGTGATCTGGGAGAAAACCTTAGACTATGAAGCACTACCCTTAATATGCTAAGAATTCCATAGATATAGTTATCTAGAGAGATAATGCTCGGAGTTGTCTGAGAAAGATGAGCCCACTCCCTATGAAAATCAGAAGAATCCTCCCAGGAGAACCAACATCTATAGGAGAATAGGTTAATCGACCAGAGAAGATGGGAGGAAGGATATTTCATTCTAGTCGAACAAAGGGTGAGGAAAGGGCCTAGGGCGGGACAGAGAATAGAAGAAAAACCTTGTTTCTGGGTTATACAGGAGGGGCAAGAGGCAAAACAACCTATACAGGATCAGATGGAAATAGAACCCCATAGTCAAGAGGATTATGAGGAACCACAGAAGCCGGGAAACCCAATTTCCTCCTCTATCGAGGAATATACCAAACCAACAGTGCCTCGAGAAAGACCAAGTAAGTAAGTTAAACCTCCACTGATTATGATATTAGTAATGCTTTAGTAGTGGCTACTATCCAAGCATTCGAAACAAAGGAAAAAAGAGATCAGTAGGAAATGAAGATCAAACGAATAGGCCAGAAGAACCCATCCCTATCCAAATAAGCCAAAAGGATGGTTACTTATATTTCTTCCACCCACCCAAGAGGATTTAGGTCTTATAAAGAATATGGATTCCCTGGGGCAAGCTCATATAGCAGAAATAAATTATCAATTTCTATCGAGCGGGGGTGAATTAGGAGCCATTAGTTTTTCCAATATCCTGAAGGTCTAACCAGTGGCCAGTGGAACTTGAGATTCTTTCCCCTAAGAAACATCACAACTCTCCTGAGTGAATGTGACTGAGGCCATCCTCTTGGAGGAATGGTTAGGAAATGGACTCCCCCCCCTCTTCTCCACAATGAGGCAGTAAACTAATTCTAAAATCTCTTCACTCGACCTGCCAGAGTGAACTCCTGTGAGGGGGGAAACATTCTAAGTTGCATTCCCTCCTGTGAAATCTTTACCAAGTAGGTCACCGACTCACTATTGAAGAGCTCCACAAAGTGGTATTCAATATGAAGCGGGGGGAGAATTTGTATAAGATATTTGGATAATGATAATTTTGAAGAATGGTGACAAAGTGGTCCTAGTACAATTTCCTTGTAAAATCTGTATAAGATATTTGGAGAATGATAATTTTGAAGGTGCTAGGCCTATTCCTACACACCATGGTGATATCACCTCTCATTGACAGTCAGTGTATTGATCCATTTTAGTTTTGGGTTGTTAGTATTTTCAATTGCATGCACCTTTCAATCTAGTCGAATTTCAATTAATGTCTCTTGTTATTGTAGGGTTATAAATCCTCATGATCCCAATGCCCATATGCCTCCAACCTTGTGATATAATGATCATTAGGTGAAAACTGTCATGAAGGGTGATGACTAAGACTAGGGGAAACTTTCAATTCAAGGCTAGGAATGACCAAGCCCACATCAAGTGAAGGAAGAAAATTATCAAGGTACATGTGTTTTCCCATTCCATGTCAACAACAACACATCCATTCTCTGTGAACAAATTGATGACTCCATTAAATTAGGGTTTATGGTTTACATGATGAATTGATGATGGAAGAAAGTGGGCGTGTGAGTCAAATTTGAGTCCAGAAACCCTCATATGTCGTTATGGCATGTGAATAGTCTATCCATGCCAAATTTCAATGCATTCAGAAATAGTTTTAAAAAATTTCAATGTTGGCCCCATTCACAGGTCACTATTGCCCATGTCTTTTCCTAGTACAATTTCCTTTCAAAATTTGTATGACATATTTGGAGAATGATAATTTTGAAGGTGATAAGCCTATTCCTACACACCACGGCAAGATTACCTCTCATTGACAGTCAGTGTATTAATCCCTTTTAGTTTTGGGTTATTAGTATTCTAAATTGCACGCACCTTTCAATCTAGTCAAAGTTCAATTAGTGTCTCTTGTTACTATAGGGTTATAAAGCCTCATGATCCCCATTCCCATATGCCTCCAACCTTGTGATATAATGATCGTTGGGTGACAATTGTCATGAAGGGTGATGACTAAGACTAGGGGAAACTTTCAATTCAAGGCTATGAATGACCAAGCCCACATCAAGTGAAGGAATAAAATTAATAAGGTACATGTGTTGTCCCATTCCATGTCAACAACAACACATCCATTCACTATGAACAAATCGATGACTCCACTAAATTAGGGTTTATGTTTTACATGATGAATTGATGATGGAATAAAGCGGGCGTGTGAGTCAAATTTGAGTCCAAAAACCCTCCCATGTCGTTAAATCATGCGAACAGTCTATCCATGTCAAATTTCAATGCATTCAGAAACAATTTGAACAAATTTCAATGTTGGCCCCATTCATAGGTCACTGTTGTCCGTGTCTAGTCCTAGTACAATTTCCTTGTAAAATTTGTATAAGATATTTGGAGAATGATAATTTTGAAGGTACACACACCACGACGAGATCACCTCTCATTGATAGTCAGTGTATTGATTCCTTTTAGTTTTGGGTTGTTAGTATTTTCAATTGCACGCACCTTTCAATCTAGTCAAAGTTCAACTAATGTCTCTTGTTACTGTAGGGTTATAAAGCCTCATGATCCCAATGCCCATATCCCTCCAACCTTGTGATATAATGATCATTGGGTGACAATTATCCTGAAGGGTGATGACTCAGACTAGGGGAAACTTTCAATTCAAGGCTAGGAATGACCAGGGCCACATCAAGTGAAGAAAGAAAATTAAGAAGGTACATGTGTTGTCCCATTTCATGTCAACAAAAACGCATCCATTCACTATGAAAAAATCGATGACTCCACTAAATTAGCATTTATGGTTTACATGATGAATTGATGATGGAAGAAAGTGGGCGTGTGAGTCAAATTTGAGTCCAGAAACCCTCCCATATAATTAATGCATGTGAATAGTCTATCCATGTTAAATTTCAATGAATTCAGAAATAGTTTGAACAAATTTCAACGTTGGCCCCATTCATAGGTCATTGTTGCCCGTGTCTAGTCCTAGTACAATTTCCTTGAAAAATTTGTATAATATATTTGGAGAATGATAATTTTGAAGGTGCTAGGCCTATTCATTGGTATGATTAGGCGCAATCATAGATATATCCTCTTGGTTTCGAGAATAGTTCATTCTCTAATAAACAGGGGCAACCACGTGAAGGTGGAAGCTATAATTATGCCCCCACCCCCCTCACATCACTCTCAATTTCCACATATTACCTAATTTTAAATTCTAAAGAACATTTATCATATACTAAATTATAAAAAATAAAAACATATAAAAGATATAAACACGTACCTCTTATTTTCAACAATTAAATATCAACCATCTTCTACTTCATCCAACTCAACATATGTATCAGGATCTAGTTCAGAATCGATATTGGTGAAAGGATCATTCCTATCAACATAATTTTTGCTAATATAGTTATCGATATCCTCAATGAGATCATCATCTCCTACATTTGGATGATCGACTTCTTCAACCTCTTCATCTTCCACATCGACTACATGAGCCACCTGCTCCTGATCTGTATAATCATGATCTTCTTCCTTGTTATTATCTTCATTCTTGGCTACATGATGAGTTGATGATGGAAGAAAGTGGGCGTGTGAGTCAAATTTGAGTCTAGAAACCCTCCCATGGGCTTACGACATGCGAATAGTCTATCCATGTCAAATTTCAATGCATTCATAAACAGTTTGAAAAAATTTCAACGTTGGCCCCATTCACATGTCACTGTTGCCCATGTCTAGTCCTAGTACAATTTCCTTGTAAAATTTGTATAAGATATTTGGAGAATTATAATTTTGAAGGTGTTAAGCCTATTCCTACACACCACGACGAGATCACCTCTCATTGACAGTCGGTGTATTGATCCCTTTTGGTTTTGGGTTGTTAGTATTTTCAATTGCACACACCTTTCAATCTAGTCAAAGTTGATCAATTAATGTCTCTTGTTACTATGGGGTTATAAAGCCTCATGATCCCAATGACCACATGCCTCCAACCTTCTTATATAATGATCGTTGGGTGACAACATTTATGAAGGGTGAAGACTAAGACTAGGGGCAACTTTCAATTCAAGGCTAGGAATGACCAGACCCACATCAAGTGAAGGAATAAAATTAAGAAGGTACATGTGTTGTCCCATTCCATGTCAACAACAACACATCCATTCACTACGAACAAATCAATGACTCCAATAAATTAGGGTTTATGGTCTACATGATGAATTTATGATGGAAGAAAGTGGGCGTGTGAGTCAGATTTGAGTCCAGAAACCCTCCCATATTTTTTAGGCATGTGAATAGTCTATCCATGTCAAATTTCAATGCATTCAGAAAGAGTTTGAAAAAATTTCAATGTTGGCCCCATTCACAGGTCACTGTTGCCCATGTCTAGTCCTAGTACAATTTCCTTGTAAAATTTTTATAAGATATTTGGAGAATGATAATTTTGAGAATGATAATGAGGAATTGATGATGGAAATACCTACATTGTTGGTATGATTAGGCGTAGTCGCGAAAATCTCCTCTTGGTTTTGAGAATAGTTCATTCTCTACTGAATAGGGGAAACCACGTGAAGTTGGAAGCTCTAATTATGACCCACCCTCTCACATCACTCTCAATTTCCCCATATTACCTAATTTGAAATACTAAAGAACATGTATCATATACTATATTATACAAAATAAAAACATATAAAAAACATATAAACACATACCTCTTCTTTTCAACAATTAAATATCAGTCATCTTCTTCTTCATCCAGCTCAACATCTGTATCAGGATCTAGTTCAGAATCGATATTGGTGAAAGGCTCATTCCTATCAACATCATCATCAATGTCATTTTCTCTACTATAGTTATTGATATCGTCAATGAGATCATCGTATCCTACATTTGGATGATCAACTTCTTCAACTTCTTCATCTAATACATCGACTACATGAGCCACCTGCTCCTAATCTGCATAATCATGATCTTCTTCCTCATTATTATCTTCATCCTTGGCTACATGCTTGTACTTTACTGGTCTTCCTCTTGTATCATATCTAACAACGTATGACCAATCTGATTTACCAGGAAACTCTGAGTAAAATACTTGCTCACATTGACTTGGAAGAACATAAGGCTCTGTACCCAGTTCAAATGCCCTTGTATTAACCATGGTAAATCCATTATCATGCTCAATAATAGTTCTTTTAGGATCACGTTCATGCATTCATAGCCTGTACCATTTAATCTCAAACAAAACTATTTTAAAGGAATTAAAATCACACTCAATTATATCCTCCAAATGGCCATAGTACCTATTATCAATTTCTTCTGGATTTCTTTCACTTCTAGAGGAAATGTTGGTGACCTTAAACACTACAGTTATCCCACAATTCTAGGTTTTCATCTTATCATGCAACATTTTGATACGAAATTTACGACCATTACACCACATAGCCTTGTGATGTTTCATATGCAACATGGACAACAAGTAAAAGATAAATTG
>ML783845.1:495112-505565 GCA_009831015.1 Picea engelmannii
GGTATGTGGATTCCATAAACCTAGAATATTATGGAATACACATACCCTTTTCCATAGAATATACTAACTAGATCAAAAAACCAAAGACATGAAATATGATACTACACATATTATAATATATATTATCAAGGAAAAAACAAGCTACATGAAATTTGGACATTTGAACAAAAAATTACAAGTTAAATGAGTACATCAATAAAAACTAACATACTAACCTTGCAAGTTCAAACTCCAAGCTATGTAGATCGAGAATTGGATTTTTTCAAACAAATAGCTCAAACAAAAGCCAAGAACAATGTTGCAACTATAGAAATTGTGTCACAAAGTCTCTTAAATTCATATATATATAGATCAAATATTCAACTAGTCGTTAACACCGACCAATGAGATAGGCAAAATTTCCGTCGCTATTGCGACAAAAATCCCGACTAGGTTAAAATAAGATTTTTGTGGATATTGAGATGAAATTTCATGGCAATATCGACGAAAATCCCGCCCTGTTTAAAAAAAATATGAAACTAGTGGAAGCGTGGAAAAATTTCGTGGAATAATCCGCCCATATGTAGTAGTGAGCATAGATTCGATTAAGTTGACATACCACAAGTTGAGAGTCTAGGTTAATGATCATATGAGATATACCTAGGAAGGAGGCTTCAGTTAATAGTCTGATGTCAACATGATATTCTGCCATGTTGTTAGTTGCCAATCCTAAGCAAATACCTCCTGAACTCACCAACTCGTTAGAGTGGTAAATGACCCAAGCTACAGAAGCAATGTTTTGGGTGTGTCGACTAGCGACATCAGAAAACTCGACAAAGATAGGAAAGGAAGATGTCATCTGCACACGCAAACACAAGACAAAGTATAAGAGGCTAAGGAAAAACTCATTCATGCAGGAGAAAAAGACACACCAAACTAAAAATACAATAATGTACAAAGCACGCATGCTAGATGTTCTATGAATAGTACATCTTAAGGTAAAGATCGTTTCGAGGCTCACCGTGGGAGATACCATCGTAGTCAACTAGCTCATAGGTGCCTCTATTTAAAACACGTTTCACGATGTAAGGACCATGCCACAGAGGTTCTAACTTGTCTGTCCCTAACTTATCATGAGCCTGGTTGTAAACGAAGACTAGGTCTCCTTCTGCAAAAGTACGAGGATGGATGGATTTTAAGTATTAATTCTTGATTCTCTTTTGATATGTCTTGTTAATGAGAGTGGCATCAAAATGTGTTTCATCCAACCTGGTTAGGTGTAAGAAGTGTTCTTCTTCGACAAAAGTGTGAGGCGAGAGTTCTACTTTGAGTTTCAACGAGGGAATTTTGCACTCGATTGGTAAAACAACTTCTATGCCATATACTAACTAGAAAGGAGTGAATCCAATAGCAGTTTTCACTAAGGTACGGTAAGCCCATAAAGTGAAGAAAAGTTGTAGATGCCAATATTTTTGGTTTTCCCCTACCATACGTTGAATCATGGTTTTCAAGACTTTGCTGATGGCTTCAACTTGTCCATTTTCTTGAGGATAGTACAGGGATGATTTCACATGGTGAAAACCCAACTTGGCATGCAACTCACTCATCATCTGGTTTTGAAAGTGTGAACCATGATCAATGAAAATTTCTTGTGGAACACCAAAGCGAGTCATGATATGGTTGAAGAAGAAAAGAGTTGTAGTACGACCATAATTCATAAAGGTATACATAGCCTCAACCCATTTTTTGAAGTAATCGATGATGACGATGATGTAACCGTGCCCCCTCACTGAGGTAGGATTACACTTCATGAAATCAATGTCCCATTTGGAAAATGGGCCGATGGAAATAATGGGATGTACCAAAGTGGGGTGGGTGCATGCCTTTTTGTGAAAAACTTGGCAGGGTGGGCATTTTTTGGCTGCCTCAATACAATCTTTGAAAATAGAGGGCCAAAAGTAGCCAGCATGTAAAATTTTATAAGCTATAGCCATCCCAGAAAGGTGACTTCCACATGCTCCAAGGTGACAGTCATTAAGAACGTGTTTAGCCTCTTCATGATTCAAACATCATCGTAGGATAGTATCAATACCATGACAATACAAAGTGTCGTCGAGGATAAATTAGCAACGAGAATGGTGACGAATACGTCGACATTCTTCATGAGATATATCGGGCTGAAAACGTTGGGTTTGGGGATAAATAAGGATATCTCCATACCAATGATCAGACGTGTTGATCAGGAACAGAGTTTCATCAGGGAGAGAATATTTGGTCTTAATATATTCATCAGCATGGGAAGTTCGCAGATAATCTCCACAAATACCAAGGATTTTTTAGCTTTGGACTTAGCAAACTCGAGATCGAATTCCTGAAGGATGACAATCCAGTTGGAATATTTTCCCCCAATAACTTGACGTGTCAGAATGTGATACATGGGGTTAGAGTCCACGATAACTATGTTGGTGCATAGAAAAATGTAATGACGAAATCTCTGGACAACGATGATAGCTACCAGAGCCAACTTTTCAACATGTGAATATCGGAGCTCTGGACTAGATAGAATTTTGATCAAATAATATATTACGTGTTCTTCACCGTTAGGGTCCTCTTGAACTAACACCATATCAATAGTGGAAGTAGAGTCTGCTAAGTGAAGGATATAGACCTTTGTATAATTCAAAGGATGCAACAGAGGTGTGTTGGTCAATGCATGCTTAAGAGAAGAAAAAGATCATTGAGTAGTGTCATCCCAGATGAAAAGGGTGTCTTTCTACAACAATCGCATAAATCCTTTGGTAATCGCAGCATAATTACAAATGAAACGACAAAGAAAGTTTTCTTTCCCATGAAAACTTTAGAGTTGTGTCAAATTATTAGGTGGATGTAAAGCAAGGATAGCCTTAATTTTTAAGGGATCCACCCGAATCTTGTCCATGGAAACAACAAAGTCGAGGATTTGACCTGATTCGACAACAATTCAAATGAATGTGGTAGAACCAACATCAAAGAAAAATATTATGTAGATGACCAAAACGTTCTGATCGATTGGATGAATGGGCAGGTAAATAGTCGAGGTAAGGTTTCGTAATATGTTTGATATCATGGAAAGCATATGACATGGCCTACTAGAAAGTATCACCACCACTTTTTAGGCCAAACGGTGGTTTCTGATAGGCGAAATTTCCCCACAGGCAGATGAAGGTTGTCTTCTGTTGATCAGCAAGTAAAATGTCAATCTAGTTGTACCTTGAGAAACCATCCATGAAAGAGAAAATTACACTACCTACGCAATTATCAAGGATCTGGTCGATGAAGGGCATAGGGTAGTTGTCTTTCGAACAAGCCTTATTGAGGTCTCTATAATCAACACAAACATGAATGGTCCCTTGCTTCTTAGTGACCAAAACAATTTTTGAAACCCATTTCGTCAAAGGGATAGGATAGATGAAGCCAGATTTCAATAATTTCTCAAATTCTTCCTTAATAGCCATGGTCTTCTTAGGATGGACCAGGCAGAGCTTCTGTCGAACATGTTTTACAACTTGGTAAGTTTTGATCTCATGCACAATGATCGAAGTATCGATCCCTGACATTTGTTCGTAGCTCCAAGCGAAGACATCGCATAATTATTTAAATAAAGCGGTATAATAAACCACTTCCTCTGGCGAACAATTAACACAGAGATTAATATTTTCCATGATACCTTCCTTGATCGAAATTTCAATAATGACCGTAGAGGTAATGTTGCCTAAATTCCCCTCATAAATAGTATCTTGTGTAAGTATGGGTGATTGTGGAAATTTGACAACATCGAGGGGGGAGATAGAGTGTATATATTCATGTATTTCTTCAAGAGGTGGAAGAAAAGAGGATTGATAATGGTTATCATCCCAAGGTACATCATCAATTCTAAACATTTCCATAATAGATTCATCGAACAAAAATATTTGAGAAATGTAGTCAAAGGCAGACATCAAGGAATTCAACTAAGATGGCATTGAGTAGGTGTCGGATGACAAGAGATGTTTGTCATCCAAGGAAGGAGAGGCTGATTGAATAGAAATGTATGAATCCTTGGATGGACTAAGTGGCATGGTGCCACCTAGTTCATCGAACTCTAGAGGTCTAGGTACAATCCAAATATCAGATGATTCCAAAGACTAATAAGTCATAGTCGAAATCATATTGACTATGGAAATATGATGCGTGGTAGGAGAGAGTGGTGCAGGGAAGGTACCCATAAGGGTGGAATCATTTAACAATACCACACCAACACTTTCATACGTGATCTTGTGATCTCCCAAGAAAGGAATATTGTTGGTAGCGAGAGTGCGAGCATCGGGTGTACAAAAATCTAACTGATCGATAGTGACAATTTTGCCCTGATGAGGAAATTGTACACATCGAAACACTGACGAAGAAATGATAGTCATAGCATAAAACCAAATTCGTCCTAGTAATAAGTTTTAATGGAGGGGAGCATCGACCACCTTGACATCAACAGAGATGGTTTTACTGCCCAACTAGATGGATACAGACTGCAAAAGTCTGTGAGGATGAAAACCTCGCCCATTGAATGCGCGCAACATCGTTGAGGATTTTTTAAGTGTGGGTGATTTTAAGCCTTTCCAACAAGATAAATACCTGACACAAGTAGAGGCTCCCTCAGCCAAGATAGTGTGGTGAATTTGTTGATTGTGAACAACAACATGAATTTCGAAAGCAAGTTGGTGGGAGAGTCAAGACGTAAAATTGTCTAGGTTAAACATGATATTGTTGGACGAATCAGGATCAAAAGTGCCAATAGAAACCAAGAGTGTTCTATGTTGAATTGGGCAGTGTTGTAGAAATTCTAACGTAGACATAGCACACGGTGCTTGAGCCAAATCTTCAACAATGTTGTAGTTATGGGCGGCACGTGAACTAGGATTAAAAGTAGATTTACGGATAGTGCTCTTGGGAGGGCATAATATAGATTTGAATGTAGGTTTCTCTCTCTAAAGATATCCAGACTGAGGACTAAAAGATGGAGTACTAACGGAGGATGGTGATGGATCCGATAAAGTACCGTTAGTTACCTTTCCTTTTTTAGTTTTAGCTAGTGTGTCATAGGTCATAGAGAGAGTGGTTAAATTAATCTTCTTAAATAGATAAATATGGGCACTTGGCGAGGCTTCATGATGAGAAGGGTGGCTGGAACTTCCCCCTAGAGAGGGGGTTTGTGCAACCATATATTTTTGTTGAGGAAAAGGCTGAGTAAGCACAGTGAGTTGGGAATTCCCCTTAAAATATTTTTCCACTTCATCACGATGTGGATAGTCGGGAGTGTAGTGATCGTCACCACAAATAAGACATGATAATTTAGGCTTCCATTGTGGGTTCTTCTCGGTAGCAGGTGGTAGGTTTTGAGATTTGGGTTGTTCGTTGTTATTATTCTTCTTGAGTTAGTTCTTTGTCTTCTTCTTACCTCTGGATTGTTGTGAAGGGGTATATTGAACTACATTCACCTCATATATTTGAGTTTGGGGGGAGGTAGAGGAGAGTGTGGTCAAATTGGGAGTGGATGATGAAGAAGATCGATTTGTCGTTCCAGTGGACTAGGAAGTAGATTGAGTTTTGACGGAGCCGATAAATCCATCTTCATTTGATGTGGATGACAGTTTAGATGGATTGGTAGTTGCATGGGTAGCATTTGGGATCAACTGATACGAAGTACCAGATTGTGAATAGACCAAATCTAAGTACTGAGCCCGAGAAATGGTCTCTTCCTCAGTGACTACACCACCCATGGAGACATCACGAGAAATCAGGGGTAACAATGATTTAGTAAACCATTCCACCAATAACTGGTCATGAATGATTTCTTTGATCAACCTTCATCGTCGTCTCCACTCATGAATATGATCGGAGATATGTATGGAGTTAGTCTGCCGAAGGGAGGTCAAGAGTTCGGTACCCATATTGTATTGAATGGGTAGTTGAAAGTGCATGAGAAAGGACATGGAAAGGGAGTTAAAATCTTGGAATGAACCACGTGGAAGTTCAATATACCACTTGGTTGTTGAGCCCATAAGTGTTCGCTGAAAAAGACGTAAACGTATAGAATTGTCCATTAAGGAGTTCGATGAACACCATAAATGGAAATTCATCACATGATTGTTTGGGTCTTCTCTAGGTTTACCATTAAATTTTGGAATATCGAAAGGTAATTTAACAGGGATCACTAGCTAAAAGGATAATGCAAAATAGGATCATTGGTCAACCGAGACAAGTCTAGGAGATCCAGAGTCGCAAGAAATGGTAGTTGTCTGTTAACTTGAGGATGATAGTGGTGTGGAATAGGGACACCAGTAGGACCGTAAAATGGGTTAGGTAAATAATTGTATCCAGTAGGTCCTCCTACATATGGTTGTTGTTGACTAGAATAAACATGATTCGATGACAGTTGAGAAACATGTGCAAATGGAGGATAACCTAATGGGTTCTAAAGATTATAAGTCGGTTGAGGGGTTTCCCATAAGGGGGATAAAAATTTTGTCCATGAGGAGGATACGGTTGTTTTTTTCCTTGAGGATGTTTCCCCCCAGGGAATAGCGGATTTCACGGAAAAGGAATGTGCCAAGGATTTGGTGTCACATTTTGTCCATACAACAGGTTAGGGAGTCCAATATAAGATTTCCCCCCAAGATGAGATTGTGTCCCCATTTGAGTTTGAATAAAAAATGGAGGTTCCCCCCCAGCGTGATGTTGAGTTCCTAGAGGGATATGGAAACCAGAAGTGAATGATTGACCAGAGGCTCCAACTATATTAGAACCACCAAGACTAGCTCCTCCAAATAAAGGTGTAGGTATAGAACCTCCGGGTGTAACCTAGGTAGAGTTGGTAATGGAAGGATTCAGAGCTTTGTACCCAAGTGGAATTGATTTATTTGGTCTAAGTGGTGCTCCAATTGGAGCCTGGGATGGTTTCACATTTATGATGGGGATTGTAGCAACATGTGATACCATAGTGGAATGGGCCATCTAGATAGTAGGGTCTGAGTGAGAACCAATCAAAAATTGGTCTCCAACGGTGATGAAATTACTGGTCATACCAGTAAAGTGGTTTAAAGGTACCATATAAATAAAAGACATCTCAGGCACATGTGATTCCATAGGTCGATCGAGACTCACTCCTAGGTTACTGTATAGATCACGTACTGTCAAAGGGACAACCGAAACTAGAGTTTCCAACAGTATGAGTTAGGGTCCCAAATGGTTCACTTTATAAAAAAGGATCCTCTACTCCAGATCCTGCATTAGGTCTAGTGGGTACTTCGGTATACTCAATAACAACAACCTCTCCATCCGAGTTCACCCGGAACAGATGCGGTTCTCGCCTAATACTCAAAGCTAGGTTGATTAAAAAATCTTCCAAAGAATCATAAACAATTCAGAACTATTCCAAAGAGTGTGTGCTTCCAACCTCAGAGCCTAATTCGTTATGAGCCTCCAGAGGGCCTTCTGAAGAGTTGGGAAGCAAAGGTAGATAACCTTCCAGATATTCCAGGGGTAACCATTGCATCCTACATGAACGACGAAGGTTGATGTTTCTTTATCTAAGTAACGAATGAAATAAGAAATCTATGGCCGACTAATGAAAAGAAACAACATACGCTAATAAATCTAGGAATCAAACCAATCAAACAAAACCTTCTCTCGATGACTGTACTAGTTGGTGATGAAATCCAGCATCGCGTGATCAAGTCACGAAGGGGATAGGATATGATCCGGTGGAACAGTTACGATGGCGACCTTCTTAATGGACTTACGCCTTGGTGCAATGTTCCACGCAGTAATTGTGGATTTACCTTCCAAGGAGCCCGAGTGAGTTTGACCACCATATGTTCCAGGTACAGGAAAGACTTCCCTTCATCGTCACCTAGTGTAAGAACCTAAATATTTTGGCTACTAAGGACACCAACTCGGATTCAACCCCTAGATGGGTACAATCAACAGTCCAGTCCAAACATATGGGAAGGATAACAAGGCTGAAATCCTTCAAGAGAACTAAGGAAAAGTGGAATGGTAGAACTCCAGAGGACCCAGAACGGATTCAGGATTCATGAAGCACCGAGACTAAATGAAGACAATTGAGCCTCAAGAAGAACCCCAAATATACGATCTGACTACTACTAATGGTTGAACCACAGAGGGATAATCTACATAACTCTCTCAAACCCGACCTCGTGTGTAACCCCTATGTGAGAGGGGGATCCGAGAAAACTTATACAAAAATTGGATTTTCTCTCCCTATCGTAAGATGCTAATGTTTGTTTTGAACTCTTTGGAGAGTTGCACTCACAACCTAATCCAAAGCGTTAATCCTAGTCTAGTGTTGGTGGAATATTCTAAAAACAAAAAGTTCTAGATCAATTTTAATTAGCGCTAATTTTGCAATTGTTCTTTACTCAGGGGTGTATGAAAGTGGAACTGATGGTATTATGCCTCAATTCCCAAAAAATGCATAAGAAATGATAAACAATCTTTTCTTTCAATGAATGTGTATTTAAGGGAAGGAGAAGGAAATTTTCCTTTCACTATCAAACACTAAGATGTAATAACCTCATGCAACTGTTTCTCAATGAACAATCCAATATGATGCTAAAATATTCAGGAATTCGCTCTAATATCCAAAAACTAATCATGAAAATATATCTTTTTTTTTAAATGTGAGTGATAATCAATTTGATGTAAATCTTCCTATGTCATTCAGACTTCAAGATATATGAGGTTTAGGAAATCAGAAGCCAACTTCACATAAACAAAAACACACTCTCATTGTGATCAAACAGGAAACACAAAGAAAACCAAATTCAAAAAGAAAACCAAAAAATCTCAAAACAGAAGAATGTGCCTAAAAAAATGACCTCAAAGATCAAATGGAATGGTGCACAGATCTCTAAATTCCCTTACAACAAATTTCATTCAATCAGATAAGTGAAAAAGCAGTGGGTCGACTCCAAATCGTAGGAAAAAAGAGTGACTCAAAGTAAGGAAAAAAAATTCAAAAATCCAAACAAAATAAAATAAATTCTCAGAAATTAATAGGATGTTGGCCAAAACAGGGACACACTGAGATGGTAGTAATCTTGAGCAGGTGAAATCAGCAAAAATGGACTCAAATATCAAATCCCCATAAGGTTTTTATAAAAAAAGAAGACCAACGCTATGGTGTCAAGGGCACCAGAGCATTGCAACACTCTGTGGGAGGCTGCAAGGGAGTGTCAGTGCTATGGAATTAGAGGCAAGGGAGCACTAGGCTCTCAAAAGACCAAAAAATTGCCCAAAACTCAAAACAAACTCAGGAAAACCAGAAATTGAGTGTGCATGGAATGAATTCAAGGGCCAATAACACATCGAAGAATCAGAGACATAGCATGAATAATATATAAAGGTGATCGAAGGCCAAAAACATGACCAAGGAAGAAAACCAAAAATGAAAGATTTGGTCCCCAGTGGAGTCGCCAATTTTTGTTACAGGGAAATTACCCTCCAGACAAGTGAATCCCCTCTTGGGCTCTAGAATCCTAATACCAAGATAGAAAGGTGCTAATGTTGATCACTGACATCACTTTAACCCTAGATAAACTAATGTATAGAGAAGAGGAAGAAGATGTACCTTTTTGTGACGTTTGTCCTCATTGCAGTCCGAGTTGAGCTCCAATCTCTAAGCTCCTCGACAAGTCTTGCAATCTAATTAGAGACAAAACATGCTTCCTATTCTACTATGATTATCTTGAAACCAAATATATCTATTTAAGACAAGTTCATGTAAATAAACATAATATTGAAGGAAATAGGCCAAGCACATATATATTAATGAAAACAAAGTAAAGTGATTACAACTGCAGATGCAGATGCAACAACCTTACCAAGCTCTCTTTGTCTAAACGCTTTTCTCAAATGATCCACAAGAAGAATGAGTATGCTTCATTGATTATCTTCCTTATGAGATCATAAGTTTGATGCCTTCAATGTCTCTCCCTTTCACCATGAAGAGGCCTCCTTATATAGGCTTGGAGAGGCCTAACCACCTTCGATATTCTTGGGATAGGTTGAGGATATTTCTCCATCAGCTGTGGATCCTCTCTAAGATCCATCCTTGACCTTAGATTCGAATCCAACTAACTCCAGATATGAGGGGGATTTATCCCTGATTTTCCTCAACAGTTCAAAATTCCCTCAAACAGTCTAGTGCTCCCTAAAAAAGGGGCACAAATTGTTGCAACGCTCCCCCAAAAGAGAGAAGGCAGCATTGACACTCCCTGACAATGGGCAAGGGAGAGTTTACCTTCAAAAATGACTTTTGAGTGATTTTTTCCATGGTAAAAGGTTTGTACTCTTTATCAAGTGATTTCTCCTTATTAAACTAGTCTTTGAAGGTGTCTTAAGTGTTCTTGTAATGTCGTTCGAGACATGACATAGGTAA
>ML783845.1:556078-569777 GCA_009831015.1 Picea engelmannii
CTTTGCATATGTATGGTAGCGCCTTGTAGTTAATGTGAGATAATATTCTATGCCAAAGTTCACATGGGTTTTCAATGGTGTGGGCCATGGTAGCTTCTAAGTGACCCTTTAGCTTATACAAGCCACCTTCTTCTTTTCCAATGATGATTGCTTCTTTCAAGGTTTCTCCTTTAGCCCATTGCCTTCTGCAACCTTCACTATAACTTCCTCAGGTTTATTACCTGTGACCTGGGGCAAGGTCAACAAAACAATAAGAAAGAATAATATCCTTTTGATGATATAAAGCAATAGCATGAACAATCATCATAGTAGCTCTTTTAGAGCTATCACTTGGAATTTATCTGAAGAAAAGATTAAAGGTAAGGAATACAATATGAAATGAGGTCAACATCTCATAGTGTTGTGAGCAAACATTCTTCCATGGAAACCTGGAACTAAAACACGAGGTTTATCCTAGAGGAGGTGTTAGTTGTATCAGGAAAAGCATTTACTTCTATATGCTTACATGCTATCAAGAATAATACTTTACAAAGACTGCTATCTCAACTATAGTCATGAACTTGTCATGTGTACCTTTGAATCTTATCAACTTGATTAATAAAACATGGAGCCTCGTCCTCAGAAATGAGTGCTTTATTTTCTTTCAAGTCTCCTTCACTCAAGATGACAAGTGCTTTCTTCAACCTGTCTTCTGTACTAATACAATACACTATCTTGACAAAAGGTTGGGTTAGAGGATAAGATATATGATCTCAACTTTTAATCCATCTAATACCTTGACTGAAAAAAGGTTAGAATGAAGGTCATAGCTACAACATGCAACATTGATCAATATAACAAATGGATGCATATCAGAATAATTACACCTGGGTTGCATCACTCCTCTGAATGTGTTTGATCTTGAGATCCTGCTAGATCTATGGCAATAGATCCCTTCTCTTGCAAATGCTCTTTAAGGTTTAACCATTTAAACATATGTGAGTACATAGTATTTGTAGGTAGTGGCTCCATCTGGCAGCAATGGTAGTCATTACCAACTCTTAAAAAATTCAAGGGTGTTTGCAACTGGTGCTACGGCTACAACTGATACTGCAACTGCAACTAGTTTTGAAACTTCAACTAGTTGTGCAACTTAGGGTTTTATGAGGAAACCCTAATTTTTCAAACTTCAAAATTTGAAATTATGATCCAAGGGATAGATGCACTTAGTTGAGGCGAGTAAGATGGTGCAGTCAGATTTCTGAAAATCCAACTTTTACCCCCTCAAACTTGATCTGCAGATTTATGGATTGGCGCTTCTGGTTTTCTAGTACTTCTGGTACTCTGGTACTTCTGGTACTCTTGTTTTCTCGATTTTTGGTACTTTGTGAAACTAGGGTTTCACTTTTTGGGAGATCTAGCCACTGAAAAGGTGCGATGAAGGTGCCAAAATGATCCTTGGGGGAGGGCACACTTTTCTAGATGGTTTTAGGGTTGAAATATCTCACCAACAAAAGCCATAATTTGCATGTACGACAAAAATGACATTTTTCACTTTTCTCTTGTGAAAGATGCTCTCTTCAGCTTGACTCTGAAACCATGTTAATTTTTAAGGCATTATTATATTTCTTTGAATTTCAATAGATAACAACAACATAATACAAGATCACCAAGAAATACACAATCACAAGAGACACAACATTTATCCTAGGAAACCCTCTAGGGGAAGAAAACCCAACAAAACTTACTTATTATAGATAGCCAATAGAATGCCAAGAGATCACTCAAACAAGTACAGAATGTCCTCTCTGAAATATGCGCCTCTCTCTCTCTCTTCTCCAACTACAACTCCAAAAATTGTCTCTCAATGAACAAGTGAGTGTGTGTCTAAGTGAGGTGCTAGCCTCCTTATTTATACAAGACTGGCATGTGTGGGAGTGTCCTTTTACTGGTATGACTGACATCTTCTTATGGGTGGTTATAACCACCTTTATTATATTTTGAGGCCTCTTTGATATATTCTAGGGATGACTTCTCTTTCTGCCTGTTACAATTACATTATGACCAATCCATAAAAGGGCATTTGGTCCTTTTACAATAGCTGACATGATCAATCCACAATGGAGATTGATCCAATGAATAATATATCAAATAACAATAAGAATACACTTTGCAGTTACATTATTTCAATAGGAGAGGCCTAACCACCTTAGAGATTCTTGGGATAGGTTTAGGATATTTCTCCATCAGTTGTGGATCCTCCCTAAGATCCATCCTTGACCTCAAATTCGAATCCAAATAATTCTAGAGATGAGGGGGATTTATCCCTAATTTTCCTCAACAGTCCAAAATTCCCTCAAACCGTCCAATGCTCCCTAAAAAAGGGGCACAAAGTGTTGCAACGCTCCCCCAAAAGAGGGAAGGGAGCATTAACACTCCCTGACAGTGGGCAGGGGAGAGTTGGCCTTCAAAAATGACTTTTGAGTGGTTTTTTCCATGGTAAAAGATTTGCACTCTTTTTCAAGTGATTTCTCCTTCTTAAACTAGTCTTTGAAGGTGTCTTAAGTGTTCTTGTAATGTCGTTCGAGACACGACATAGGTAAGATGACAGTATGATGTTTGCGACACTTGCGACAATTATGTATAAAATGTGACACTTGCGACACTAGTAATGATGACAATAGGTCATCATTCGAGTGAGTAATTTCGATGTGTAACACTACTGTGTATATTCAAAACAAGTGTCCATGTGCTACCTTGAAGGAAAAGACTCATGAAGAGGTATTCTTAGAGATCAAAACTGAAGTAGGGAATCTAAGGATATTTGGGTGTCCTGTGTATATTCATGTCCCAAAGGAAAAGAGGACAAATATGGAACCCTCAGGAAAGAGAGGGTTTTTTGTGGGGTAGACTAAGAAGTCCAAAGCTTATCGGATTTATGTACCAGGTCATAGGAAAATAGAGGTAAGCAGAGATGTGACTTTCCATGAGGAACCCACATTTAGGAAATCCAGAGATCTTCAACAGGAATCAGAAGCAGTTCATCCAACATCACTCTCTTATGAAAATGAAGAGTCATATGATTAGAGGGAGCAACCTCGTGAAGGGTCATGTAATGAGCCCCTAGAACCTTCTTAAGTGTTATAAATAACTCTTGAAGAACCTCCATCCAAAAGGAATCCAGGGTGGCTTAAAGAAGTAGTGGAGGAAGTAGAAAGGATAACTGCTCCCAAAGGAACTTTCAGGGAAAGGAAGAGGCCTCATAGTTTGGAGACTATGTTGCAATGATGAGCATCATTAGTGATGCCGAACCTTTTTCATTTGAAGAAGTAGATAAATTACAATTATGGAAGGATTCCATTCTTGAGGAATACATGTCTATTATAAAGAACAATGTTTGGGACATTGTGTCGAGGCCAAAAGACAAATCAGTGGATTCATCCAAATGGATTTATAATATCAGACATGCAGCTGATGGAAGTGTGGAAAAGTTCAAAGAAATATTTGTAGTCATAGGCTTCACTCAGAAATAAGGAATCGACTACGAAGAGACTTTTTCCCCCATAGCCAGGTATACCTCCATTTGAACTATTATTGTTTTAGCTCTCGTTCTTGGTTGGAAGCTACATCAGATGGATGTAAAAACAACATTCTTGAATGGAAATATTGAACTTTAGGTCTTTGTTGAACAACCAGATGGTTTTGTACTGCATAACAAAAAAAATCATGTATGAAAGCTAAGCAAGGCCTTGTATGGTCTTAAACACGCTCCTAGAGTTTGGTATGATAGGATTGATGGCTTTCTTAAAAGCCTGGGCTTTCAGAAAAGTAATTCTAATGCAAATATATACTTCAATGTAAGAGGTAACCAACCTTTTATACTAATCTTGTATGTTGATGATCTCTTTTTAATAGGAGATGAAGGGATAATAGCCTGGTGTAAGAGGGAGCTAACCTCATAATTCGAGATGAAAGACTTAGGCTTGATGCATTATTTCCTAAGATTCAAAGTATGGCAAAGACATGGCAAGATATTTCTAACACAAGGAACATACACAGTGGATGTACTAAATAGGTTTGGTATGATGGATTGCAAATCCATGTCTACTCCAATGATTACCAACATGAGGAAGATGCATGATTCTGATACAGGTTCAGATTTGGTGGATCCCACCATGTATAGGAAGTTGATTGGATCATGATGTACATGATCCACACTTGGCCAGTTATATTCTATGTAGTGATTTTAATGAGTCAGTTCATGACTGAACCAAGACAGACACATTGGGTGGTAGCAAATAACATCTTGAGATATCTCAAAGGGACCATTACTTATGGTTTGAGATATACATCCAGTGGTGGTTTATTTCTGCATGGGTATGCAGATGTTGACTGGGCAGGTAACCCAGTGGATCAGATGATTACTTTTGGATAATGATTCAGTTTAGGATCCGCTATGATCTCTTGGTCAAGAAGGAAGTAGGGATCCATTGCATATAGTACAACAGAAGCCGAGTACATTGCAACAAGTGATGCTAGCAAGGAAGCAATATGGATCAGAAAATTGGTCTCTGGGTTGTTTGGTGACAAGCTCGAGATGACAGTGGTTCACTATGGTAACCAAAGTTGCATAAAATTGACAGAGAACCTGATATTTCACGACAGGTCAAAACATATTGACATGAGGTACCACTACATCCGAGACTTGGTCTAGAGAAAAACTGTAAAGTTACAGTACATAGCCACGAGCGAGCAGGTAGCTGATATCCTGACCAAGCCTCTAACCTCGAGATAGTTTGGGCAACTAAGAGGAAATATTGGTGTGGATGAGAATGACTCTCTCACTGAGAGGGAGTGTAAAATTTGGCAACATCGATAGTCATCCTCCAATGAGAGGCCATATGGGCCACCCTGAGGCTAGCCAAGGAGATTTGGATAATCGACCAGTCTTGTGAGGTATTGAAGAAAGCAAGGGGGAATGCACAACCTCTATTAGTCAAACCAAAATTCAGGATGAATGAAATGCTATGTAAGTCTAATGCAAAAGTTAGGGGGAACATACAACCTCTGTGAGCATAGACAGTCTAGTGAAAAATTCAGGGGGAACATACAACCTCTGTTAGCATAGAAAAACTAGTGAAAAAGTCAGGGGGGACATAAAACCTCTATGATCCTAGTCAAACCTTGTGAGCCATGAGAAAAGTCAAGGAATCTAGCAAAATTCAGGTTGAATATAAAATTCCTATGAGCTAGAAACAAATGATATTCCTAATATTTAAAATGATATAAAAGTATTGATCTAGTGCATTGCCACATGTAACATTATCCACCATGAAGAGAATTTTGAATTTCCTTGTAAAGAGTTCAGTTGTAACTAAAGTCTTAAGTCTAGTTCTATTTTTGAACTAAAGTGTAATGATGAATTGTAACTGAAGTCTTAAGTCTAGTTCTAGTTTTGAACTAAATTGTAATGTTGATTTGTAACTGAAGTCTCAAGTCTAGTTCTATTTTTGAACTAAAGTGTAATGTTGAGTTGTCACTGAAGTCTCAAGTCTAGTTCTATTTTTGAACTAAAGTGTAATTTTGAGTTGTAATTGAAGTCTCAAGTCTAGTTCTATTTTTGAACTAAAGTGTAATGTTAAGTTGTAACTAAGGTCTCAAGTCTAGTTCTATTTTTGAACTAAAGCATACCAGTCTCAAGTCTAGTTCTATTTTCCAACAAAAGTGTAATGTTTAGTTGTAACTGAGGTCTCAAGTCTAGTTCTATTTTTGAACTAAATCATACCAGTCTCAAGTCTAGTTATAATTTCAAACTAAAGTATGAAGCTGAGTTATGATTAACTCATGAAAACAGGTTACTATTTTGAGTCTCTCCACTTCTCCTCTTCATCCTATATAAGTAGAGGTCGACCCCTCTCTTCAACACAGTTTTGATATGAAGGTTAATGGAGAATAAATAGAGGAACATATCAGTGATAAAGAGTCAACATACTAAAGCAACATATCAGTGTTGTATATAAATAATAGAGGCAACATATTAGATGTGTATTTCAGCAAGGTCTTTTAGGTCTTTGTCAGGTCAAAGTCATCTTGGAAATCTCTTTAAGAGAAGAACATTCATGGTGAATATTTGTAAGAGATCTTACATTATTAATGCAATAAAGAAATATCATTTTCTAGGGTTTTTCTCCATGTACAGGGTTTCCCCAGGGTATATGCATTGTTGATGCACATGCTAACTTATATACATAGTTATTTTTATTCGGTTATGATTTGGTATTGTTGAATTGAATTAAGCTCGAATCAAAGTGTTGAAGAAAATAAAAGAATTAATTTGCATAAGAAATCAATCTCATAATTTAACATTCAAGCCCTCCTTAGAGAAATTGATTGGCCTCCTGACTACTATAGTGCCACTGAGAACAACACTCAGGAATATACTCTCTAGTACCTGGGTATTCGAGTAGTACGACTAAGGGCACGGTTTAGCCTCCTTAGTTGGTGCCTTGAGATATTGGGTCGAGTACTACTGTTGGACCCTGCACGTATATCAAAGATCTATAACACAGGGAAAACCCTTGTCTTTAGAACCCTTGAAAACCCTAACCCTTGGGGTGGAAACAAAAACAAAACATACAATATCTATTGCCATGCAATTGTGTCTTCTACATTCGGGTTGCTAAATTACTACACATTTCTTCCTGTTAAGCATTTGGGAATTTCAACACTGCAGTATTATTGAGGATGAAGTATAACTCCATAGAATTAAAAAAAAATGAGTATAGTTGTCTTGCCAACACACTTATTTGGGACCTATTCCACTAGGTTCCTCTCTTTTCCCCGATCCTAGTGATACCTATCATTTTTTACCATAATTTTGTTTTTTTGTGGACCCAAACCTTCTCTGACACACTTATTTGGCTCCTATCCAATTGGATCCCCCTTTTCGACCTGATCACAATGGTACCTATATTTTGACACCCTTCTTATCAGTGGTTCCACCCAACACCCCAAACCCCTTTTATTTCCCCTATACAAATTACGTGTCCCTTTTCGTCCAAATGGATACCACAAGAGCCCAAGAACTCAATTCCTTGATTGCTGACAGCCACCAGAACAAGGAAGACATAAAGAATATCACTACCAACATTAGCTCAATCAATTCAACTCTTGATATCCTCAAGGAACAATGTTCCCACATTGAAGACTTCAAAGGCCTCAAATCCACCTTTGAACACTTCATGGGACATTTCTAGAACCCTTCCTCTTACGAACATCCATCTTATCAGGATGACCCTGACTCTTCCCATTACCAAGGTCCTCATACTACCCACTTTTCTCAAGACCTCTGCCTACTCAAAATTGAGGCGAAAAAATTTGATGGATCAGATCCCACAGGATGGGTCACCCAAATGGAACATTATTTCTCTTTGGACATTATTGATGGTTTATCCAAGCATCATTATGGTGTCCTATATCTGGATCCAGAATGGTGGCAGTGGTGGAAATGGATAAATTATGAATGCCAAGGGTATATTTCTTAGATAAAGTTTGTGGATGAACTTTATGACCTCTTTGTCTCGAACACCCACCATTTAGTTTGTTTGACCATGTTAAGGAAAATTGGGACAATGAAAACTTTAATGTTGCATTTGAGCACTTGGCTTTCCAAATGGAGGGAATGCATGATTCTTTATTTAGGGAATTCTTTATCAGTGGCCTCAAAGATGAAATTTTTGCCCATGTTCTCATGGAATGCCCCAAAACTTGGTTTGAAGCTACTCAACAAGCCAAGGAATCCCAACAGATTGTCTCCTCCCAAAACTGCAAACTCCCCTTTCCTCCCCACCCTAAACCCACTAATTTTTCTCCCCCTGCAATTCCCCTCATGATCCAAAGAGGATCCAGAGAAGACTAAGGATATTTAAGAATTGGCAGAAGCACCTCTTAAATCTCAGAATGTCCTCAACATATATAGAAAGGGAAAAATTCAAAGTTCTCAAGACTCAGTGAAATTGGCATCATCGCGAAGAGCACGTTGTAATATTTCCAACGACGTAAAAGGATCATCAAACAAAGTTATGAACCAAAATATATTCATGGTCAAAGTTTTGGTCAACCCAACCCAATCAGTAGGGATGAGTTAGCATCCATACTATTGACGTCAACATATGTATGAATGACGTCGTCGCCTGTACAGGGTACATGGCACACACAAAGGATGATACGTGTCATATGACATCATCATGATGTCAGCATGATGACCTGGAAGCACCATAGGCTGCCACATGTCACTCAATTTAGGACTTTTCTGATCAATATGTGGACCAATGGGAAAGTTCCATGTGGCAGTCTGTACAACCACGTGGTAGACCATACAACCACCGGATATGTGATGTGGCAGGATGACGTGGTTGTCTGTGCAATGTGTTGATGTGGTCCAATGAAAGGCCACCATGTCCCAGTAGGAAAATTCCCAAGGATTCCCAACAACCAAAATTGAAAATGGGAAAAGGGGTTGGTTGGCACCAACCCCTAGTCCGCTAAGTTTATAACACAATCTGACACCCGATTCGGTGGAATACACCAAGCCAAACCATACTCCAAAGTTAGCATGGGACCAAAAAAAAAACAACGTATATGTATACTCCATGTATTAAAATGGAGGTCCATGGGCTTGACTTCGAAATCTCCTCCAACAAAGAGCTTTAAATATATCCGCCAACCAACAGTCCAACCGACCTCGTTGGTAAATCCATCCTCGATTTTATTTAAGAGTTGGGTTTTTCCAGAGCTTGGGGTCAGACCAGGGTGCATGACTGTACCAACGAGGCACGAAAAATTAGAATTTTCCATGATATTATTGCTAGTGGAGGAACGAAAACATAGACAAATTTTCTTAAGGGTCTGAAAGTGCCAAACTCAGATCGAGGCATGGAGACAGTCGTTTTTGGGTAATTCAATGCCAAGAATTTAGTGGTGCTGTTTAGTTTCTGATATGAGCAAAGCTTCCTCATACTAAATCCAGAATGAGGTATACTTATGTATTTTTCCAAATTCTTTTGTTGATTTAATAAAAAAGGCCTACCCATTTGAGAGAAGGACCCGAAGACGCAGTCCACCAGGGATGAAATCTGTTATAAAGTTTTTTGTCTTCAKATATGATGCGTATGCCTCTTCATTATTTATTTATTCCTTATTTATGGTTCACTTCAATTTATGCTCATTTAATACAATTCTTTAATAAGTCACATCGATGAAAAGATCCTAAATCAYGTTGGTATCAGAGAAGTCATMTTTTACTTGGATTGTTGAGTGTGAATGCTAACTAGGGCCAAGCATAAACATGGTGAAGGAAAACTTAAKACTTTCAACCCATATATTGGACATGCATCTTGAAGGAATAAAATGGATGAAGAGGACAAGCGTGATGAACAGGATAAAAACTTCGATATGGTCTTCTATCGCATGTCAGATATGGTTGAGAAAATGTATAGAGATTATGAGAAGAGAATGGAAAATAAAGGGAAGAAAAAGGAAGCACCAGCAGATGAAAATGCTTTAGTGAATTAAGGGGTTCGAGGAGATCCTTGTAAGCCTCCATATTCACCATTGAGTTCTAKATCTTCTTCCTCTGATCATTCTCGTCATTCTCATCATTCTCTCCATAAAGCTTCTTTTAAGAAACCATTGTTAAAGCTTGATGYAAAATTTTCTTAACCTATGTTTAATGGAGATGCTAATCTTGAAAAGTTGGATAATTGGATCCGACAGGTTGAAGTATATTGTCCTATTCAATAGATTGATGAATAAGAAGTTAAAGTGCAATTGGCCTCTCTTCGGTTGGAAAACATTTCTCTCGTATGGTGGGAGAGAAAACTTCAGGACATAAGCAAGTGTGGTAATCTTCTTCCTCATGGTCAGAATTTAAATCAACAATAAGGAAGCAATTTTATCCATTGGGTTATTTACATAAAGAAATGATGGAATGGAAAAGTTTAAGACAGAGTAAAGGTCAAAATGTACAAAGTTTCACAGAAGAATTTAGGAATAAATCTCTTGCATTGAACATTCCTTTAGATTCTTATATAACTTTAATGAAGTATATTGGCGCACTTCACAGTTATATTCCTCATAATTTACTATTTCTTAACCCCACCATTCTTGACAAAGTTTGTGTGCAATCCACTCACCTTGCGAACAAGGGAAAGCGTGTTCAAGAATATCCCACAAAGAAACCTTCCAATTTTCCACATAAGCAGTTTAAAAATTTTAACAGGAAGGACAAAAATACTGCCAACACAAAGAAGGGAAAAGGAAAACCATATTGCACTCATTGCAATAAAGATGGACACGATGACGAGCATTGTAGGAAAATGCATCCATAGAAGAGACCAAATTAGTTTGGTGGAAAGGGGAAGACAAAGACCATTGCTACAGTGAAACAAGATCTGGGTTGTGATTCAAGAGATGAGGAAAAGATCACAACGGTTGGAGTACAAGGTAAATATTCCCTTCATGCTAGTTCAAGTTCCAATAATGAATATCATGATGATGAAATAAAGAGGAATGAATTATTTCACATAAGGGTTTTATCTAATCACACTAAGATATATACATTATTTGATCTGTGTTCCCAAGTAAACTTGATATCTAAAGAACTTGTCAAAAACATGGGTCTTAAAACTAAACCACATCCAAAGCCTTATCCTCTTCATTGGGTATGTGATAAAGAAAAACTTAATGTCACCAGGAGGTGTAGGTCATATTTTCTATTGCCTCAAAGTTGATTGATGAATTTGATTTGGATTTTGTTCCACTTGATATATGTGGCATAGTGTTGGGGATTCCTTATCTTTATGATAGAAAATAAATCTTCTTTCGTCATGAGAAAAAATATCACCTTACTAAATGGGGAGTGGAATATATCGTTAGAGCCCACAACATGAGGGTAAACAAAACACATGTTAGTGCAGGATAAATGAAGATACTCATAGACATTAATAATATATATGTACTCATGGTCATAAGGTAAAATGATGTCGGGACATCCAACGCTTTCCAAGGATGTGATCCTTCTCATAATAAATAATTAATTGATATTGTTTCTAAATATGATGATATTTTCCAGGAACTAGATGGATTACCTCCTAAGAGGGAAATCCAACATGAAATACATCTTCAGAAGGATTCTCCCGTTCCTTATGTGGGAATGTACAAGATGTCAGTTGTAGAGATGACATAGATCAAGAAACAGGTCCAAGACTTGTTGGATTGAGGGGTTATCAAACCCAACTCATTTCCTTGTGGCTCTTCGATCGTGACGGTGCTAAAGAAGGATGGCACATGGTGAATGTGTGTCAATTAGCGAGCCTTAAATAAAATAACGGTTAAAAATAGGTACCCTCTTCCTCATATAGATGATTTACTTGATCAATTAAAGAATGTTGTGTATTTCACTAAGTTGGATTTGTGCAGTGGATACCATCAGATCAAGGTTGCAGAACAAGATGCATGGAAAACATCCTTTAAAACCAAACAAGGATTTTTTGAGTGGTTAGTTATGTCGTTTGGGATTTGTAATTCTCTGACAACCTTCATGCATGTGATGAATGATGTATTCATGCCATTTCTAGATGATTATGTAATTGTATATTTAGACAACATTCTTATATTTAGTGGGACTTGGGATGAACATGTAAGACATGTACAGAAAGTATTAGATAAATTGAAAAGGGAAACATTGTATGTAAAATTTTCCAAATGTGAGTTTGGAAAGACTGCACTTTTGTACTTAGGTCATACTATAGGAAGAGGACAATTGAAAATTGATCCATCCAAAATTGATGTAATTGTAAATTGGCCTGAGCCAAAAAATGTAACTGAAATGTGAAGCTTTTTAGGTTCAGTCCATTATTTGAGGAGATTCATTTCAAAATTCTCATTTATTGTAGCTCCTTTGCATGCATTAACCAGTGTGAATAACAAGTTTTAGTGGGGAGGAAAGAAATAAAATCCCTTCGACACTTTGAAGGAAAATACCAGTACCACACCAGTATTAGCACTGTCAAATCTTCAATGGCCTTTTGAGATTGAGACAGATGCCAATGGATACACCATGGGTGTAGTATTGATGCAATATCGTAATCCTATTTGTTACCACTCTGAAACTTTTAACCAAGCTCTTGTTAACTATCCTACATATGATAAAGTGTTGTATGCATTAGTTCAAAGTGTAAATAAATGGAAGCACTACTTGTTAGGGAAGGAAACAATCATACATACAGATCACCAATCCTTATAGTATCTCAAATTACAAACCAAGATGCATTAATATCGACACTACAGGTGGATGGGTTTTCTTCAACTATTTCATTTGTTGATCAAATACAAAAAATGTACAAGTAACAAGATAGTTGATATGCTTTCTAGACCTCCTATTGCTGCTTCTATTATTTTAAGGAATGCTTCTTTATCTTTTGATAGATATGTGGAAAAATATGTTGTTGATGAATACTTTAAAGATGTATCTAAGAAGTTAACCCATGGTGCACATGTAGAGAACTATTATCTACAGGGAAAACTACTCTACCATATTTGAAAGCTATGTATTCCTACAAATGAATGAGTCCATGTAATTTGAGAAGCTCACACTTCTCTTGTGTCTGGGCATTTTGGGGTAGGAAAAACTATGGCTCATCTACAAATATTTTTTTACTCACCTCAGATGAAAGAAATTGTAACTAAATACATGAAGGGGTGTGTGATGTGTTCTACTTGTAAGACCACTAATAGAAAATTGGGGTAATACTCACCACTTCCTCTTCCATCCCATCCATGGGAGAGTATCTCCATGGATTTTGTAGGGGGTTACCAATGTCAAAAAGGGGTCATGATTGTTTGTGTGTTGTAGTGGATAGGTTCAGCTAGATGTATATCTTGATTCCATGTAAAAATAAGATCACTTCTAAGGAGACTGTTAATCTCTTCTTTCAATATGTTTGGGTTTACTTTGGGTTACCCACATCCATTATCTCGGATCGAGATACTCTATTCCTCGAGGATTTTTGGACGATCTTGTGGAGAATGATGGTCACCAAGATGAAGAGGAGCACTGCTTTCAATCCATAGACTCATGGACAGACACGGGTTGTTAATTTAACAATGGCTATTGCAGAAAGCATTCTAAATTATGGGATGAATAGATACCTTATGTACAACATGCATACAATCGAGCCTTACATTCCTCCACTCAATGTTCTCCATTTGAGACCTATTTTGGGTATTTGTGCAAGGTCCCTTTGGACTTGATGTATGGGAAATATGTCGATTCCAATGAAGAAAGAAATGAAGACATGGCCTGCAAGTTCATTCAAAGGATCCAATAGGTACACCAAGTAGTCAGAGAACAGTTGGATAAGAGTCAAGCATAGTATAAAGTTTGACATGAGAAACACAGGGTTGATCATTAGTTCCAGGTTGGAGACCATATATGTCTTCACATCAACAAGGAGCAATTGAAGGGTGAAGGCAAGAAAATCAATCCCATCCGATATGGACCCTTCAATATTTTGGAGAAAATTGGTACCAATGCTTTTCGTCTCAATCTTCCACCTTATATGAATCTCTACTCAATTGTAAATGTAGAAAACTTGAAAGTTTTTTAGCCTCCCATGATCATGGATCAGGGTGATGAAGTTTCAATACCTTCAGTTGATGA
>ML783845.1:581714-598828 GCA_009831015.1 Picea engelmannii
CCATGTGGAAGACCGTACAACCACCCAGAAGGTGACGTGGCAGAGATGACATGGATTTCCATGCAATGTGGTGACATGGGACAATGAAAGGCCTCCGCATGGCCCATTCATGGGCTACCACGTGGCAGCGGGAAAATGCCAAAGGACGCCAAGAAACTGAAATTTAAAATGGGAAAAGGGGTTCGATGCTTCCAACCCCTAGTCCACTAAGTTTATAACACAATATGCTGCCAGATTTGGGAGGATCCACCAAGCCAAACAATACTCCAAAGTTAGCATGGGCCCAACAAGTAAACAACACACACACACACAGATATCTATATATATATATATATATATATATATATATATATATATATATATATATATACTCCATGTATTAAAATGGAGGTCTACGGGATTGACCCGAGAACCTCCTCCAACAAATCACTTTAAATATATCCACCAACCAACAAGCCAAATGGCCTCGTTGGTAAATCTTCCCCCAAATTTATTTAACAGTTGGGTTTTTCTAGAGCTCTGGGGTCAGACCAGAGCCGACGACCGTACGGATGGGGCATGGAAAATGTGAAATTTTCCATGAATTTATTGCATCTTTAGGCATGGAAACCGAGATGAATTTTCTCAAGGGCCTGAAAGTGACAGACTTAGATCAAGGCATGGAGACAGTCATTTTTGGGTAATTCAATGCCACAAATTTAGTGGTGCAATTTTTTTTCTGATCTGAGCAAATCTTCTGCAGCTTAAGTCTAGAATGAGGTATACTTATGTATTTTGTCAAATTATTTTGTTGATTCAACAAAAAGGCCTACCCATTTGAGAGAAGGACCTGGACACGTAGTCCACCAGGGACAAACTCTGTTATCAAGTTTTTTGTGTTCAAATATGATGCATATGTCTCTTGATTATTGATTTATTCCTTCTTTATGGTGCACTTTAATTTATTCTCATTTAATACAATTATTTAATAAATGACATCGATGAAAATATCCTAGATCACCTCAAGATCCAGAAATTAACCAGGGATGAAATGGATGAATGTCAACTCATGGTTCTTTCTTATAATTGTGATGACAAATATTTTCCTAGGCACAAGTGTAAGGAACACAATATTTTTATGGTTGTGACTGAGGATCTTCCCGACGAAGATGTAGTTGTTTTGCGGGTGGACGAACTAGCACCTCCATCTAACCTCACCCTACCCTTTGACCCACCCAAATTCGATCCAGTGATTTCACTTAATGCCCTAACTAGATTCTCTGCTCCCAGACTCTCAAGTTAATTGGTTACATAAAAAATCAGAAATTCATCACTCTTGTGGACTGTGGTAGCACCCATAAATTTATTCATCATCGCATTTGCCAAGAAGCCAATTGTTACATCTTTTCTATCAATATTTTCAAATGTTGATTGCGAATGGTGGTTCCATGAAATGCAGGGGAGGATGTGAAAATTTGTGACTCCAAATTGGTCAGTATCACCTGAAATCTCATATGTTTTCTATATACATGAGTGGTTGTGACATTGTTCTTTGTGTCAAATGGTTACACAATATAGGACCCATTCTCATGGATTTTAAGGACTTAACCATGCAATTCCAACATGAGGGACAACAATATAAGTTCCAAGGCATCACAACAGGCTCCTTGGAGATCATCAGTTCCCATCGCATGGAAAATATCCTCAAAAAAGGCCATTCGGGAATTATAGCCCAAATCCACTCCATTCATGTTGTTAAGACACCTTATGTGCATACTGACCTCCAATCTATCCTCTCTTGCCACCAAGTTGTTTTACCACCTCCAAATCACTTCCCCCTTCCCATGGATTCAATGATCATTCCATCCCTCTCATCCAGGGAAGTCTTCCTCCCAATGTTCGGCCTTATTGTCATCCCTTTGCCCAGAATAATGAAATTGAGAATTTTTTTCATGAATTACTAGAAGTTGGTGTTATTCGTCTTAGTACTAGCCCTTATTCTTCCCATGTCGTCATGGTACTCAACAAAGAAGGAACTTGGCGCATGTGCTCTGATTTCCGTGCCCTCAACAAACTCACAATCAAAGAAAAATTCCCCATTCTTGTCAATGATGAGCTCTTGGATGAATTGAGTGGTGCTCAGTACTTCACCAAATTGGATCTATGTTCTAGCTACCACCAGATCCGTATGAAAGAAGAAGACATTCCCAAGATTTCATTTTGCACTCATGAGGGTCATTATGAATTCTTGGTAATTCCCTTTGGATTGTGTAATGCTCCTTCCACTTTCCAAAGTCTTATGAATCATGTCTTCTGTCCTTTTCTTCACCATTTTTTCTTCATTTTCTTTGATGATATTATCATCTATAGTAAAACTTGGTCATCCCATATCGCCCATGTGAATAAAGTTCTATATCTACTCTATAAGCACCAAATTTTCCTCAAATAATCTAAATGTTTCTTTGGTGCCTCAGAAGTGGAATACCTTGGTCATATTATTGGCAAGGATGGTTTTCAAGTAGATCCTAATAAAATTGAATCGAAGGAATATTGTCCTTTCCCTAAAAATATTAAGATCTTCTGTGGTTTTCTGCGTTTAACGAGGTATTATTGGAAGTTTCTTCAGAATTATGGAAATATTACATCTCCTCTCACTTCCCTCCTTAAAAGGAATTCCTTCACTTGGACTTTAGTTGTAGATCATGCCTTCCAATACTTAAAAGATGCTATGTGCTCGACCCCTGTTCTTGCACTCCCAAACTTCACAAGGACATTCATATTGGAATGTGATGCTTCTGGGAAAGGAATTGGGGTCGTCATCATGCAATATGGAAAGCCCTTGGCCTTCACTAGAAAAAAACTTTCAGAAGGAAATTTGGGCCAATCCACTTATGAAAAGGAATTTTTATCTATTCTACATGATGTGGATCTATGACATCCTTATTTATTGGGTCAATGATTCCAAATCAAAACTGATCATCAAAGTCTCAAGTATTTCCTAGAACAATGAATTTCATCCACGACACAACAAAAATGGGTGACCAAGCTATTTGGCTATGATTACGAGATCATTTACAAGAAGGGAAAGGAAAATGTAGTGGTTGATGCTCTTTACAGGAAATATGAAGATAAAGGGTCCCTTTTCTCCCTCTCCTTCATTGTACCATATTGGCTCCAAGTTGTTTACCATGAATGGTTGTAAGACTCAAAAATTTCTAGCCTACTCCACTAATTGCAACACAATTCTTTAGTTTCTCTAGGGTACTCTTAGAATAATGAAGAGATATACTACAAAGGTCATTTGTACTTATGCAAGAAATCCTAAATTAAATCCACAGTGCTTTCTGAACTTCATGCCTAATCCACAACCGAGAATTTAGGATTTACCAAAACCTATGAATGGGTCAACCGTTCTTTTTTCTAGAAGGGTATGAAATAGGATGTCCACACCTTTGTGGCTAAATATGAGGTATGTCAATGAAACAATGAGAAAATGTAAAAGATCTAAGCACACTCCAAACAATCCCCATTCCCCCAACTATTTGGGGAGATATTTCTATGGACTTCATTGTAGACTTACCTAAATCATGAAAAAAATTAGTCATCATGGTGGTCGTTGATCGTCTCTCCAAATATGACCATTTTTGTGCTCTTCAATACCCATTCACAACCACCATAGTGGCTCAAATATTCATCGATAATATCTTCAGGCTTCATGGCATGCCTAGTTCTATTGTCTTTGACACAGACCCCACTTTCACCAACAATTATTGTTCAAGCTACAGGGCACCCAATTGCACCTCAACACTTCTTATCACCCCCAGACGGATGGCCAGACTGAAGTTGTCAACAAGTGTTTGGAAACATGTTTGAGGTGTTTTTCATCTGAGTGGAAAAATAGGTGGGCTCAATGGTTACCCCTAGTTGAATGGTGGTACAACACCTCTTTCCATACAACTACTCACATGAGTCCTTTTGAAACAATTTATGGCCAAAATCCTCCATCATTTCTCTCCTATATTCCATTGGTATCAAAGGTTCGGGAGGTTGAAAAAAATATTATAGTCCACGAGGCTATTCTTCATTCCCTTTAAAACAATTTGGTCATGGCTCAAAATCGCATGAATCAACAAGTAGATCAAGGTCGTTCTAAACAACATTTTGTTGAAAGTGACCAAGTATTCCTTCAACTACAACCTTGTAAGAAGACTTCACTCAAATATCACCACTCTCTGAAACTTTCTCCCAAATGTAATGCTCCTTATACAATTCTCAAGTGGGTGGGATCGGTGGCCTGTAAGTTAGCTCTACCTAGGCATTCAAAGCTCCATGTTGTTTTTCATGTTTCCTGCTTAAAGAAGGTTATTATAACTAAGTGCCAAAATGAAACTAGTATCCCTGAGTTGGATGAAGAAGGTTCCATATTGTTTAAACCACAAGCAATCTTGGCCCTGAGACAAAGTCTTCTCTTTCAACGCACCATCTAGGAAGTGTTAGTCCAATGGAAAGATACCCCTCCAAAAGATGCCAACTCAGAGTGGACCACCATTCTACAACAATTCTGTCATATGAAGTCTTGAGGACTAGTTTTTTATTCAATGGGGAGGGAATTTTAGGGACCTAAACTCCCTAACCCCTCACGTAGGTAGAATACTATAATTCCATGTAATAAATTCCAATATTAAAAAGGCCTAGCAATAAGGAATAATAAGTCAAATGTAAGAAGACCTAATAGAAGCTTCCGCTTCTATAAGGATCTTCCTCTAGATTGTTCTTTTGGATATATAGATTTATTATAAATAAAAGTAGAGGGTATGAGAAATATTGTCTTGGATATTATTGTAATAGAGCTCTACTCTGCTGGAGGTTTCCCCCCCAAAGAGGAAAGTGAACATTTCTCTCAGTAATTAAAGTGCTCTTTCTGGTGTTATTCTGGTATTATTCTGGTATTATTTTGGTATTGTTCTGGTTATATCATTGTTTCTCTATCATTTACATCTAATTATTTATGTTCTTCATACTATTTTATATCTGGAATACTACAACTTGCCTCTCAAGGAAGAGCCTCTACTCCTTCCAAGATTTGGAGCCCAACTCTCAGAAGTAAAACTTAGTCAAGAAAATTGTTGGCAACATAACAATACTAATCCAAGGTGAGCCACTTTTAACTCGCCTCCATTTCTTTTATAGAATTATTTTCAATGACACTTGTCTACATGCACAACTAATTAATTTTTAATAGTTAAATTAAATGATTATTCACCCAAAACATGTATCACACTCTCCCAAGGTTTCACATGTAATTCCTCTTTTTATTTTATTTAATATCCAAATTCCATCACATTTCCCAATGCGTTCCTATTTTTTCTCTTAGATGTCTCTTAGTTCCCCAAGATCCCATTTAATTAGTGTCCCCTAACTATATATTAGTTTGAGTTGGTTTAGGGATCTTCTTTTAGTTACACTTAGTGGTAGATTGACTCAATATACCATTCTATGTGTACCCATATTCTCTCATGTTTTAATTTCTTTTCATTTTAAAAATCTCTTTTATTATTTTCATGCACACATGTGCAATTATTCAACCTTAAATTCCTTTTCCCTCTTTTCCTAAAGTTTATTAATTCCCAACTCCCTTAGCCTTATTTAATTTTTAATTTAGTCACTTTTAACTTAGGCTTGTACTTGAACTTAGGCTTTGACTAGGCTTAGACTCTTGTTATATTTCTACATTTAAAAAAAAAAGATTAACTAATAATTTTTTCTAACAAGGTTTAACATTTTATTAATTTTCTATGGCACCTAGATTTATTGAATCACATTTAATTATGTGACGTTCCCTTCAAGACCAACCTCGATGCTCCAAGGGTGCCACTCTCCTTTGACTAGTTTTGGAAGTTTTTCAGACACCTGGAATCAACACTCCACTTGGTCAACTTTGTGAGAGACTAAGGGATTCTAAAGAATAATGATTCATCCTTATTGTGCACCCCTTAGAATTATTCCTGAGTGTCTATCTCAGTCTGCCCTCATGACATCATGGACCTATCAAACTAGGCAATCGTTAACCTACAGTTCATGTCACGGAGGGAGTGCTAGTAGGATGTGATAGGAACACTACCACACCTCTCCCTCAAATGTATGGTTTTTCTTCATGACCCATTTACTCATGTGATTCAGATTAGCAAGCATCATCAATATTGCATCCACTGACAAAAAAAATGTCAATAATTCATATACATAAATTATATTGTAATCAATCATATATCACATTTGTGTAAATTAAATACTCAAACAAACCGCAATCCACTCCATGCCTAAATTTGAAGTCCAAAAAAGTCCATTGATGCCATCAACATCGATAACTGTTACACAAAAAAAATCCCTTATAGCCTAACACGACACTTTAGGGGAAATGAAAAATCCCTTATAGCCTAACACGACACTTTAGGGGAAATGAAAAAAAGTACACCACCTCTAAGATGACACTTTAGAGGAAAAGAAAAAGCATCCTCTCCAAAAACACTTTAGAGGAAAAGAAAAAAAGAAAAAACATCCTCTCCAACAACACTCATATCGAAGGCTCAAGTCACCTTCGCTTGACTTTTATCTTTCCAGCCCTCTCACTTCGATAGTGTCGCAAGTGTCATCATTACAAGTGTTGTAAGTGTTTCGTCTTGTCTGCAAGTGTCACATCTTAACTACAAGTGTTGCAAGTGTCACAAACAGTATACTGCCATATTGCCTATGTCATGCCTCTAACAACATCACAAAGACACTTAAGACACCCCAAAAACTTGTTTTGAAGAAGAGAAATCACTTGATAGGGAGTACAAACCTTTTGACACTGAAAAAAACACTCAAAAATGAATTTTGGACAGGAGCACTCCCCTACCCGCTGTCAGGGAGTGCTGGCACTCCCTGAGCCTCTTTGGGGGGGTGTTTGAGCGCCCTATGCACCCCTTTGGGGGAGCGCTACCCCTTTTTAGCAAATTTTGGGTTTGTTGAGGCAAATCAGAGAAAAATCCCTCAATTCTTGAAGGTAGTTGGATTCAAATAGATGTCCAAGGCATGATTTTAGGGGAGATCCTCAATTGAAGGAGAAGAATCCTCAACTCATCCCAAAGATATCTCAAGTGGTTAGACCTCTCCAAGGTTATATAAGGAGACCTTATCATCGTGAAAGGTACAAGGAAGATTGAGAATTATACCTAACTTATGATCTCATAAGAAGCTATTGACAGTGGGACTAGAGATTGATACCAAACTTCTGATCCTATAAGTGGTATTGACATAATACAAGGGGTTGGACAAGGAGAACTGGAAGAAGCTACTGCACCTTCATTTAAAGGATTGTAAGTATCTTTATTTGTTCTCATTAATAATCAATGCTTGCATGTTTCTTTCAAACTTGTGCTTGTTCTATATGAGTTTGTATGTAGTAGATGGATATATGATTGAGTTAATATCAGTAGAGTAGGAAGTCTTTTGTACCTTTGTTTGTCCTACAGGATCTATCAGGGAGCTCAAGATCGAAGCTCAGCCTGGACTTTGCAAGGACAAACATCGCTAATAAGGTACATATCTTTCTCCTTATCTTTCATTCATTAGCTTGATTATATCTAAAAGGAATTCAGTGTCCATGTTAAGAACTTTTTTGTCTAGGCCTTAGGATTCGAGAGGCCAAGAGGGAATCCACTTGTCCACAGGTGAATTCACCTTCAACAGAAATTGGCGACTCCACTAGGGAGGATCTCTGATTTTTGTTTCCATTCCTAGATCTTGTTTTGGCCCTTTTCCCACTAATTTGATATTCTCCATATTGTCTTTTTTATAATTAGATGGGTTTGATTGCCTCTTTATGTCATCATGATCACCCTGATTGACTAAATTTTCTTGAATTTTTGAGTTTTTGGGAACTTTTCTGAGATTTTGTAGCAGAGTGGTCCCCTGCCCTTGTTAGCAGAGTGCCAACACTCCCTGTTGGTCTTACAGAGAGTGTTGGAGCACTCTGGTACCCCTTACACTAGAGTGCTATCCCATTTTCAGTGAAAAACCCTCTAGTTTTTCAATTTCTGGGTTCAGTTTTTGCCTTTTGCATTTGCTCAGAGTCTCATACTTTCAGTCCATCTTTCTCATTGGCTTTCAAAACCTCATTTATGAGAATTCATCCTCTTTTGTTTGGATTTTTTGACATTTGTCCTTTTCATTTTGTCCTTAATGATTTGGAGTCAATTTGTCCTTTTCTTCTCGTTTATCCGAGTGAGTGAAAACTTTGTAAGGGGTTTCAAAGGTCTTTTGTACCTTGATTTCTGATATTTGAGTCATCTTGTCCAAGCTCTCTCTCCTTCCTTTTGATTTTTTGCCTTTCTGTTTCTTGTTTGATCACAACAAGGGTGTCTTTTGGTTTATGTGAAGTTTGCTTCCAGATTGCTTAAATATCACAACTCTCGAAGTCCGATTAGCATAATAAGCTTTACATATACTGGTTATCAGTCACATACAAACATTTTAGCATTCCATTAGATTCTTTATTGAGGAATATTGCATGAGTTCATTTCATCTTAGTGTTTGACAGTGAAAGGAAAATCTTTCTCTTTCCCTTAATTATACATTCATTGAAAGAAAAGATTGCTTATCATTTCTTATGCATGTTTTGGGAATTGAGTCATAATATCATCAGTATTCACTCTCATACACCTCTGAGTAAACAACAACCACTAAAATCAACGCTTAACTAAACTTTATCAGACTTTTTACATATTTGTTAGCAAACCTACATTAGTTTAAGGTGCAGGGCTTTGGAATAAGGTTGGAAGGATAACTTTCCAAAGCTATCAAACAAAATTAGCATCTTGCGATAGGGAGAGAAAATCCAATTGTCGTATAGGATTTTTGGGATCCCCCTCTCACACAGGGGTTATGAATGAGGTTGCATTCGGGTGAGTTACATAGATTATCCCTCCGTGGTTCAACTGTTTGTAGTGGTCGGATCGTATATTGGGGGTCACTTGAGGGTATACCCACGATTATGTGTGGGAGCCTCTCGAGTTGATTTCAGACTTGTTATCCTGCCCATACGTTCAGATCAGACTGTCAATTGTACCCATCCAGGGGCTTACTGTGAGTTGGTGACCTTAGTAGCCATAATATTTAGGGTCTCACACAAGGTCATGATGAAGGGAAGTCTCATTGTACCTGGAACAGACGTTGGTCAAACTCACTCAGGCTCCTTGGAGGTTAAATCCACAATTCCTGCGTGGAAGCTTGAACCAAGGTGTAAGTCTGTTAAGCAGGCCACCAACATAACTAATCCACCTACTCTACCCCTGCCTCTCCCTATTTTGATATCACGACGTTGGATTTCATCACCAACTAGTGGTTTCATTTTGGGAAGATTTTGTTTGATTGTTTTCTTCTCAGATTCATAGCATGTGTTGGTTGTGTTACTTAGTGGACCTTAGGTTGAGTCAGTGTTAATGGAATCAAATCCTGAGAGTACCAATGGAGGAACCCATTCTCCTAGGGAACCTTATACCTTTCCTTCATTTGGAAACTTTGGTCCTCCATACATTTCCACACTGAGTCTTCCAGGACTCACCATCGAATTACTGGTTTGGTTATTCCCCACTCTGGTGATCTCGAATCCTCCCAATGTTTAAACTGCACCTAATACTTTAGATGTCAATACACCACCCACACATCAAGCTCATGTCAACGTTTCTCCTTCTTCACCCATTAAGTCTCCTTCCATTTCTCCTTCTTCGCCTAGTGAAAGCTCTAAAGCAAGTAGCCAGGTTGATTAGAAGAAGAAGAAACAAAAAGAGAAGAAGAAGAAGAGCCCTAAAAGGACCAAGGCCCCAACAACATCAGATGTTGGATCCAAGCAACCAATTACTATTAATAGTACTGGGAGTGTTGATGAGGTCAACAAGATTAAAATGAAGAATATGAAACCCAAATTCCCTTGCAGTCTTTGTAAGGGTGACCAATTTCTGAGGGATTGCCCTGGTGTTCCCAAGGTCTTATAAATATGGTTCACCACATCATTGGCCTCTACTAGTCATGTCGGTGATACCCCATCAACTAGTGACGTTTAGGTTGGTAAGAAGAAGACAATTGTCAAATTCCCTTGCATGTTATGCAAAGGTGATCATTATTGTCACCTTTGTCCTCATATGGACGAGTCTTCTTCTCTTTTGGAAAAACTTCAACTTCCAAAAAGTTATTGTAAGATTTCCCCCAACCCATCATTAGTTGATGGACTGGTCAATCCAGTTCCATCCCCAGTCAGTCCGGTAGATCAAGTGGTCAATATAGTTTCCTCCTTGATTGAACCAAAAACCCAAATAGTTGATCCGGTTCTATCATCGATCAACCCTACTCTTCATCAAAAGAGTGTAACCCAAGTAGTCGATCCATTTTCATCCTCGGTCAACCTCACTCTCCTGTTAGAGAGTGACACCAAAGTGGTGGATCCATTTCCACCCATTGACCCCATTCTCCCCTTGGATAATGAAACCCAAGTGGTCTATCCAGTTCTATCATCATTCGATCCCACTCCTCCTTTGATGAGTGCCAAAGTGGTTGATCCAGTCCCTTCCTCGGTCAGTCCCACCCTTCATTCGAAGAGTGCCAAAGTGATTTCTCTGGTTACATCATCAGTCAATACTGCTCTTCCTCTGAAGAGTGCCAGCGTGGTCGATCTGATCCCATCATCAGTCGATCCTACTCTCCCTCTAGAGAGTAAACCCGATACTACCCACATTTTTCTCGTTGATACATAATCTACCGTGCTCGGGGGAATTCCTCCTTTTTTATTGGGGTGCACTGACCAGACCTCGTCTTCCTTCTCACATTCATTTCCAGATTACAATACAGGTTTATGGTTGAGATGTTTCTCAAACACTGATATATGAAGGTGTGTCCATTAGTATTTTGTCCTCTTTTGCTTGGCATGCTTTGGGTTGTCCTCATCTTGCGCCAGTTACACAGAATATGTTAGCTTTTAATAGAAGAACTAGTCAACCTTTAGGGACCCTTCCTCGGTTTCCGGTAACTTTGGGAGGGAAAAATGTCTTTATTGATGTCATGGTAGTCCGAGACCCCTTGGATTTCTCTTTACTCCTTGGGCAGGATTATGTCTATTCCATCAAAGCTGTTGTGTCCACTCTTTTTCATGTGATATGTTTCCCTCATGATGGAAGAATTGTGACTATTAATCAACTTTCCTTCATCGGTCCTGATTGGACTACCTCCCTTAATGGTTCTTATATGACGATAGTATCACCCCCACCGCATGTCAATTATGTGGCATTGTCTCCTATCACTTCAACTTTTGATGATTTGGATACAGTAGTTGACATTGTGATCTCTTCGGTAGGGCTAGTGGAGCATGATATCCTTACCCCTGTCGTGACCCTCGACATGTGTTCCTTCCAGAGTGATTTTCTTCCATCCATTGAAGATCTCTTGGAAGCCATGACCAAGTTTTGTCCCTTGACATGGTTTCCTTCCAATGCATTATTCTCTTCGAAGCTATGATCAAGGAGAGTTTACGAGCCTAGTTTCTCTTCTCTATGGAAAGCTCATTAAAAAATGAAACATAGGTCACGAGCATAGTTTCTCTTCTCTGTAGCAAGTTCGTTAAAAAATGAAACAGAGGTCACCAACATAGTTTCTCTTCTCTGTAGCAAGATTGTCAAAAAATGAAACAAAGTCTTTGAGCATAGTTTTCCTCTCTGTAGAAAGCTCGTTAAAAAATGAAACAACAATCTGGGGATTGAACCCGGAGCCCTGAGCATAGTTCTTTTCCTATGTCAAGCTCGTTAAAAAAAAAAATGAAACAGTCACTTCTTTTGAACCTTCATTTCAGCCACCCTTATCCTTTTTCTCCATCTAGTAGAGAAATTGGTGACAAACTCAAAGTCGGTGAATGAATTGAAGCTTGGAGAGCATGTCTCCAGCCTTTGATGATCTTTCTAGAGGTAAGACACTAGCTTTCAAGATGGGGGCATACCGAGCTTAGTCTTTGTTCAACCGGGTAAAATTTTATCTCCTTTTTGGACCTGCATGGATATACGAAAAAGGAACCCTATGGAGTCGTCTTTGAGCTCTTTTCAGACTCTCTAAACATGAAAATATTGCTAAGTGATCTTGCTTCCTTTCCCAGTCATTAAAAGGTTTGAAAGGGCATCTTTCGAGTCATAATTTATCTCTTTTTTGTCCTTGCGAGACTAACATTATGAAAAAGGACAACATTGGAGTCGTCTTTAAGTTGTTTTCAGACTCTCTAAATATGAAAAAACCACCGATTTTACCTTCTTTGGACTTGCTAAACAATCATACATTGAAGGGCCCATACAGGACCGAAGCCTTACTTCTTCCAGTTCGTTAAACAAAGGAAGAGGGACTTACCGAAGGTGAGTCATATAGAGCATGTGTTACCCTCCTCGAGCTCGTTAAATTAAAAATAGGTACTCGTCTATCTGGATGGGGGGAAAATTGAAAGAAGCAAGCCAAACAGTTTTTGAGAACACTACCAGTAGCTCTTACAGTCTCCCTTGAACATGACACTTTGTCTTTGCATGCATTTTAATCCACTGAACCTATGCACTGAACCAATCCTATGAGTTTCTTTTACTCCTCTGGGTCACCTGATGAAAGTCACATCATCCACTACATCATCAAGTTTTGGTCCATGTCAAGTTTCTGTTGTTGTGCCTCAGTGTTCAAGGGAAGTATCTGCCTCATGAGTCAACCATCACAAATATCTTTTTTCAATACTTGTGTCAGTCCATGCTCATTTGATCTACCAACTACATCTCTGTGTCAGTTTTGTCTCGTTGATGGGGGATACATCAAGGCCCTGCTTCGACGAGTCTATTCCTGTCGACTTCAATACATTATCCAAGAGCTAGAATTAGAAACCAATTAGTACCTTGGGACCTGCATGCCTCGGCAAGCCTCCTCACTTCTGACAGTGGGTTTACATCATTGACCCCTGATTGGATGATTCCATGGATCTTCGACTTCATCTCATTCATTCACATTCGTCGGTATGCACTAGAGTACCTTTGGAATCATTGACATCAATGATGATCTCCCTCGCACTTGTTAACGATTTACATCATTGACCAGTAATCATGTGGTTTCTTCCATGTTCAACATCAGGACATATACTCACATGGTTAGATCCGTACTACATCGGGATCGGTAAGAAGACCCTGGGTTGATTTTTCACTCTTATGTATACTTTTCCCAGGTTGCGAGGGAGTTATTTTGAACTATGACACATATACTGTTACATAGATCTACTTTGTATTGGTCGTGGCTATGTCTTGTCATCTCGTAGATCCATTGTGTATTATTCATGGCAACGATCAGTTCAGTTCATAGGAGTATAGATCCACATTTTATCTGCAGTGTCTATACCATTTTGTCAATATAATTATGGATCCGTAGTGTATTTTATGGCGGTCGTACCTAAAAAGTTTTTATCACTCAAGCATAGGTATGTGTGCCTTGGGTTTTGAAAGATGTCATAATATTTATTTGATGGTTCTGTGCAGCTTTTTTCAGTTTCTCTGCATCCATATCCTTCCTCAAAAAAGTCTGCAAAGTACTTTAGTCATCATCATCTTCGAACTTCATACTTTGGGGGGTAATATGTTACACCTCAAAATTACTCACTTTGATAGTGTCGCAAGTGTCGTCATTACAAGTGTTGTAAGTGTCGCATCTTGTCCGCAAGTGTCACATCTTAACTACAAGTGTTGCAAGTGTTACAAATATTATACTCCCATCTTGCTTATGGCGTGCCTCTAATGACATCACAAAGACACTTAAGACACCCCAAAGACTAGTTTTGAATTAGATAAGTCACTTGATAGGGAGTACAAACCTTTTGACACTGAAAAAAGCACTCAAAAATGAATTTTGGAGAGGAGGGATCCCGTATCCACTGTCAGGGAGTACTGGCACTCCATGAGCCTCTTTGGGGGAGTGTCTGAGTTCCCTGTGCATCCCTTTGGGGGAGTGCTACCCATTTTTTAGCAAATTTTGGGTTTGTTGAGGAAAATCAGAGAACAATCCCTCAATTCCTGAAGGTAGTTGGATTCGAATAGATGGTCAAGGCATGATCTTAGGGAAGATCCTCAACTAAAGGAGAAGAATCATCAACTCATCCCAAATATCTCTCAAATGGTTGGACCTCTCCAAGGTTATATAAGCAGACCTTTTGATGGTGAAAGGTATAAGGAAGATTGAGAATTATACCTAACTTATGATATCATAAGAAGTTATTGACAGTGGAGACTAGAGATTGATACCACACTTATGATCTTATAAGTGCTATTGACAAAATATAAGGGGTTGGACAAGGAGAACTGGAAGAAGCTACTACACTTTCATTCAAAGGATTGTAAGTATCTTTACTTGTTCTTATTGATAATCAATGCTTGGCCTGTTTATTTCAAACTTGCGCTTGTTCCATATGAGTTTCTCTACAATAGATGGATCTATGATTGAGATAATCTCAGTAGAGTAGGAAGTTTTTTGTACCTTTGTTTGTCCTAGAGAATCTATCAGAGAGCTCAATATCGAAGCTCAACCTCGACTTTGCAAGGACAAACGTCGGTAATAAGGTACATATCATTCTCCTTTTCTTTCATTCATTAGCTTGATTAGATCTAAAAGGAAGTCAGTGTCCATGTTAAGAACTGTTCTCTCTTAGCCTTAGGAGGCTAGAGGCCAAGAGGGAATCCACTTGTCTACAGGGGGATTCATCTTCAACAATAACCTGTCATGTGTCCTACACACTCAGGAGAACTCGTCAACAATATATTTGAATACAATTTGCATCTGAAAGTACCATATAAATCACAATGCATCATCATCATCATATATAACTCATAATCAAAAGAAAATCATAATGTACCATAACCCGATCACTTGCATGCAATTTTCCTAAAAGAATAAGTCAATATAAGTGTGATGAGTAGTACGAGATGTTACAATAAGGAGGAATACTTATTCGTTAGAAAATTCCTTAGTCTCTCACAAGGTCGACCAATGGAGTGTTGAATCCAAGTGTTTGACAAGCTTCCAAACTAGTCAATGATGAGTGGCACCGTTGGGGAACAAAAGTGCGTCTTGAAGGGAACTTCATGTAATAAAAGTTGTGAGTCAATAAAATCTAGAAGGCCTAGAAAATAAAACAAAAATGTTAGACTTTATTAGAATAAAGAATACAATTAATTATTTAATTATAAACTAAAAATCTAACAAGAGTCTAAGTTAAAAAAAATTAAATAGGAATAAAGGGAGTTAGACTAGTAAATTAAGTAAAAGAAGAAATAAGAATAAAATTTTGATATGTGCACATGCATGAAAATTAATAAAAAGTATTTTTGATTTAAAAGAAGATAAAATAATGAGAGAAAGGTGGTCAACCTAGAGTTAGTATCCTAAGTCAATTGACCACTAAATCATAACTAAAAGAAGAAGACTCCTAATCAAACTCAAACTGAAGTTAGTTAGGGGACAAAAAATAAATGAGGGATTGGGGAACTAAGAGACAACTAAGAGGAAAAATAGGAACAAATTGGGGAATCTGAGGGAAAATGTCTATTAATTTAAATAAAAAGAGAATTAACATGTGCAACTTGGGGAGAGTGTGACATGTGTAGTGGGTGAATAATACTTAAATAAATTATTAAAAATTGATTATTTTTGCATGAGAGGACAAGTTTCATTGCAAAATTTCCTATAAAAGAAGTGGTAAGGAAGAGAGAAATTACCCTATGGTTGGATGAATATTATGCTGTTGAAGCAAGAGGTGGAAATCTCTCCTTACAAGATAAATTTTTTGCTATTGTGTTTGGTTTTATGTGTGTGACACATTTACGGCTTGGGAGCCTAAGGGGGAAGAAAAATAACCCTAACATTGGCTAGGAGGTACCAGTAAAGTCTTTCGATTAGAAAGTGAAGAAAAGGAAGATGGACACACATTGAAGAAGAAGATCATCTTCTACTATCAAACTATTTACTTGTATGATACTTGTGTTATTTAATTACATGCCTCGTACTCTATGAATAATATGCTTTCCGAGTAGTGTGCAATTTGCACTGACATAGATGAGCTACTACAATAATTCTTATTACCCAAAATCATAGTTTGCATTGGTATAGAAATTGGATTGATAGCTTCTAAGAATATTTGTGTTTACATCTGATAGTTGAGATCGATATTTTTCAATATTAAATTACAGTTGAGGAATTGTACTGTAGTGTGGTTTCTATAAAATTACTAGTTATCTTTTTAAAGGAAAATAAGTCGAACCTTGAATACAACCCACAAGAAATCTTCATTGATTGAGTTCGATCAAAACCACTCAGTCATGCTTAGGGTCCTATATTAGTTGTCTCTATTTTTGGAATGGCTTTCTGTAGATTGTAAAACTATGAACAAAAAATCATGTTAATGATTATGGTCAACTCTGAGAATGAAATCCTCTACTCGGAATCACATAATTGAACTATATTTTAAGTTTCCTCCTCTCTTTCTACTTAAAGACTCTAATGTTTAGTGATAGCTATGTAAAATCTCTTCCAAATATTTCACTCATGTAAATCGTGATCTGTTGAAGGAAAATAATTGAAGGTTTTTTTTGTAGAAACTGTTAATTCTTTTAACACATGTGGGTTCCCTTATGACTTCTGGTGAATTTAATGAGGTGAATACACCTTGGTCATGTTGGATAATACCAAAATGTCTTACCCACTGATATGGTACATTTATCATAGACTTGAATACTTATGAACCCCGTCTCAAAAGTTAAGAACACTCTTCTTTCTCTGATGAATTTCTAGCTGCCTGTAGATTGTTATATGAACTTCAAAAACCCCTTTTTCTTTGTGATTTTTAAAGACAAACCTTGCACCTCCAAGTCTATGAACCTCCAATACTTGTGTTTGTGGTTTAAGTTCCTACGGAAGTCTTAGTCAATCCAAAGGTACTAACATTCGTAGAGATTCCAGAGTAGATTTCATGTATTATTTTTCCTTTTAAGAACACCAGTGTAATATCTCCTTAGTGTAATTTCAACACTGTAATGTTAATCAAATTTGTTCTC
>ML783845.1:609311-634832 GCA_009831015.1 Picea engelmannii
AAGTATAATTAAGTATATTCCATCTGTAGTAGTGGTGTTATTATATATTGATAGGAAATTACGACCAATAAGTATAATTAAGTATATTCCATCTGTAGTAGTGGTGTCATTATATATATAGTTATATATATGTATAAATTTGAATTGAAATTATAATAGAGGAAGAATCATGTTGAGACCTTGAATACATATTTTACATAGATCAATATTTTAACCACTGGAACTGAAGTAACAATTTTGATACTTACTTAAAGAGGTAAAAACAAAATAAGATTTTGTTCGTGGTTAGTGAATATAAAGACAACAATAACAAGCTAACTTGTACTTGAAATATTAAAGAAAACAAACTTATTTACCTATTTAAAATAGTGGCTGCAAGAGTGCTTTGACGAGCAATGACGATATGGGAAGTGTTGTTGGGGAATCGTTGCCTAAACTCTGAACCTGTCATATAAAGAAAATAAAAAATGACACAATTAAAGTGTAGTATGGTCCTTAATATAAATTAACACCGGAAAAACAACAATAGCCATGATAGCCATGAGTATATTAATAATTGTTCGATAGATATTATTTCAAAAAAACATTATCTGTTGGGTGATGTTACAAATGGTATGAGAGCATGATTCAGACTGTGGTTTTATGGGCTAATAACATAAATCGTTGTTTTTTTAAATATTTTTAATTAATAGAAATATTACAAATTTATTGAAAAAGAAATATGAACAATAAGTATGTGTTGCACTTATCAGAAACATAAATCATACCTTATGGCTGAGGAAACAAGAAAAACAACACCAAGTAGACCATATATGTACTTAGAACTAAATAGTGAGTGACCTCGGGATAATTCACTAGGGTTGCTTAAAACTATGGGAAGTATAAAGGAAAAATTGCATATTATTAAAGGAGATAACAAAAAACTATTGAAATCTATTAGGGAACACGAAGAACTAAATGACATCCTACTTAAAAGCATCACTAAGATAAAACATAATAAGAATGTAGGAAATGACTTGACGCTAAGTTTCTATTTATGAATATCATAAGCGAAAGGAACACCCAGATTTTGGTGATAAAACAACATTAATTACTGATGAAAGTAGTGAAGATAGTTCTGAAAACAACACTTTACAAAAAAAAAACACATAAATTAAGAAACAAAAGTACCATAGTAATGAACTATATGGCGGATTTAAAAAGATAATACCACCCTATTTTGATGGTGAGTGTGAAGAAGTAGAATCTTGGATCATAAATATGGGAAAATGTTTCTAGAATTATAACTACCCGGGAAATCTAAGAGCTAGACTCATGTGTACCAGTTGAATGGTAAGGCCGCCATATGGTGGTAAGAGACCCAAAAAAATGAACAAGGTTAGAAGTAGCGAATTAGCATGGAATATATTTAAAAAGTTTTTCAAACATAAATATTTAACAGAAAGGCATTATGACAAAAAGATATAAAGAATTTCATGACCTTAAACTTGGACAAATGACGATAGAATATTTTGTTACCAAGTTTGTGAACATGATGCGAAGAGAGAAAAAGGGAAAAGTACAATGGTTTATGAGTTGTCTTCGCAAAGAATATAAGGATAAGATTGATTTCCTTAATCATAAGACATTGAATGAGGTAATAAGACATGCTAACATCCTATATTGCACGAATTTTAGTATGTATTTCCAGAAGAAATTCCAGGACTACCTCCTAGAAGGGACATAGACTTTACCATAGATCTAGTACTTGGATATATGGTGGTGTCTAAATAACCCTACAGAATGAGTGTTCCTGAGTTGACTGAAAATAAATGCATCTTCAAGAGATGTTGGATAAAAAATACATTAGACCAAGTGTGTCTCCATGGGGAACATTGATTTTGTTTGTAAGAAAGAAGGATGAAACTTTTAGGTTGTGTATTTACTACCAACAACTGAACAAAATGACAATCAAGAATAAGTATCCTTTTCCCCGTATTGATGATTTGTTCGACCAGATTGGGGAGGGTAAAATATTTTCAAAGATAGATCTAAGGTCAGGATACCTTCAGGTTAGGATTAAATATGAATACATTCATAAGACTTATTTTAGAACCACGTATGGGCACCATGAGTTCATAGTGGTACCCTTTGGTCTGACAAATGCACCTACAAAATTTATGTGTTTAATGAACAACGTGCTAAGTAAATATTTTGATAAGTTTGGGATTGTGTTTATAGATGATATCTTGATTTATTCAAATAATAGAGAAGAGCACGAAGAACATGTAAGGTTCGTAATGCAAACATTAAGAGAAAATCAGTTGTACACAAAACTTAGTAAATATGTATTCTATCAGAGTAAAGTACAGTACCTAGGACATGTTATTTTAGGAGAAGGGATTTCAGTTGACCCTAATAAGGTAAAAGATATTGTAGATTAGCTAGTACCCAAAGATGTATCATATTCTAGATCCTAATGGGTATTATAGGATACTATCAAAGGTTTATTTAAGGGTTTTTAAAATTGGCTTATCCAATCACCTCTCTACAGATAAAAGGGAATCACATTTAAGTGGACTGAAAAGTATCACGAAAGTTTTGAAAAACTAAAAAAATTGTTAACCACCACATCTATTCTAAAGGTAACAGATCCACACAAGGACTTTGTGGTATGTATTGATGCTTCAAAATAAGGAATAGGGGGAGTGCTAATGCAGGATGGGTACGTAGTTGCATATGAATCGAGGAAACTAAAGACTCATGAAGTAAACAATGCAACTCATGATATGGAATTAACTGCAATTATTTATGCTTTAAAAATGTGGTGACATTAACTATTGGTTAGAAGGTTTTTCTTAAATTCTGACAACATTAGTATTAAGTACTTCTTTGAACAACCAAATCTAAATGCAAGACAAACAAGATTCTTGGATTTCTTGAGTGAGTATGATTTTGAAATAAAACATATAAAAGGGAAAGAAAATAAGGTAGGAGATGCACTCAGTAGGAAGTTAAATGCAATTTTCAGCAGCAATATAAAATATGATTTAAAAAAAAAATTGTAATAGCTACAGAAAAAGATGAGGAATACATGAAAATTCGTGAAAAGTTTCAAAATAAACGAATAACTAATGAAGAGTAAAAATTTAGTTGCAATCAAGAAGATTTAGTCTTGTATAATAATATAATTTATATTCCAAACAATACATAATTGAAAAACTTAATATTGGAAGAAGTGCACAAGAAATCCTATTCAAATCATCCTTGTTATCAAAAGACAAAAACAACTTTAAAGAAAGATAACAGTTGGCCAAGAATGAGATCAAAATTAGTTGAATACCTTGTTAGGTGTCTAGAGTGCCAGCAAGTTAAGGCTGAGCACCATCACCCAACTGGATTACTACAACCTATACCCATTCAAGAATGGAAATGGGAAATAATGAGTATGTATTTCATCATTGGATTACGTGTAACTTAGAATCATAATGATTCTATAATGGTTGTGATTGACAAACTTACAAAAGAAGCACACTTTATTTTGGTAAAATCTACTTAGAAGGCTATAAATATTGCATATATTTTTATGAAGGATATTTTCATGATGCATGGCCTACCTAAAATAAAAATTTATGATATAGATAGAAAGTTCACTTCCAATTTCTGGAAGACCTTGTTCAGTGGTTTGGAGTTTTAGTATTTCTTATCATCCTCAGATTGACAGTTAGAATGAAATTACTAATGAAATTGTTCAGGATATGTTGTGAATGTATGTTATAGACTTCCCAACAAAATGGGAATATTATCTTCATTTGGTTGAATTCACATACAAAAATGGTTATCATTCATCTTTAAATATGAGTCCTTTTGAAGTGTCATATGATAAAAGGTGTTGAACACAAGTTGGGATAATCGAGTTGCAAGGATCATTTTAGGGCCAAACAAGCTAAAAAAGATGGAAATGATAGTTCAGAAAGAAAAAAAAAGTTGGAAAGTGCACATGACAGACAAAAAAGTTATGTAGATTTTAATAGAACACACAAAAGGTTTAATGTTGGAGATCATGTCTACATAAAAGTGAAACCCATAAACATTTCATTTATACTTGGAAAAATATCTAAGTTTTCACCACAGTATTGTGGTCCTTTTAAAGTTTTGGCCAAAGTATATCAAGGTGGATATTGGTGGCCACCCACCTATTCCACTGACTCAAAGAATAGTTTTCATTTTGGCAGTTGTTTCCTAGTTTTTTAGGTTCCAAATGTTTGGGGCCGTTTTGAGGCCCTAAACATTGTTTTTTGGGCACAACATAGTCACATTGTAGAAATTATCCATAGTGTGATGACAATATATGTAGTCCTCATAGAGTTATTTCCAACAAGATATCATGCTCCTAAAAAAAATATCGTATGCAAAATTTACGACCCCGAAAAGTTGATGTACCAACGTACCCCATCAGGGACCACATGAATTTTGGCGCTTCATCTCCTAGGGTTAGGTTTTTGGACGTTTATAGTTTTATCATTTATGCTTTATGTTAAAAAGGCCTTTGGAGCCTCATTTTAACCATATTATTGTGAATGAGAGTAGGCGTCACATGTCTTCTCGGAGATAAGCTGCCACCATTCCAGGAAGTTTGTTTCAGTATGCATTTTTATAGTTTCAACATATTCTCTTTATTAATAGAATTCAAGTTTTACTGTATCTCTGTGTATTTTTTTGTTATACATATGTATTCCATTTCATTACATTTATAAATCCGGATCAGTGGTATCAGAGTGGTCTGATCTTTATTGTTTCTATGTACATGTCCCCAATGAGGTTAAGGTACAAGGAGTTGGGACTCGAATTGGTTGAGGGCTTGCAAAATCGTCCCCACCAACCATGATGGCCTCCCATGTTGAAAGAAAAGAGATATGATGGAGCATGGGATATTTTTAAAATGTTGTTAGAGGAAGCCCTTGTCCGACAAAGGAATACAATGATGGATAACTTTGCACAGATCCTTTGACGAGTGACAACAGGAGACGCATGTTCATCAAGAAACCATGTTTATCCCTTCAAGGTAAAATTCAATTTTGATATCCCCTTATTTCAAGGCTAGATTAATAAAAATGTTGCACATAAATGGCTGAATATGCTAGAAGGGTATTTTTTGGTCCATAATTTTTTCGTTTGAGATAATATTACCTTTGTGCTCCTTAAGGTTGTCCCCCATGTCAAGGATTGATGGGAAACTTACTGTGAGAAAAGTGCCACTGAGGAATCTGCAATATTTGTGGTCACCCCCACTTGGGATTCTTTCAGGGATGATATTAAGGAAAAATACTACCCTGTAGGAAGCTACGATGACCAATATATTAGATGGACCACACTGCAATAGGAAAGGGACTAGACAGTACCATATTTCACAAATATATTCCATAGCTTGTACACAAATCTAAATATCAAGGACTCGAAGAAACATATGGTTCTCAAGTACCATGAATGTCTAAATATATTCATCCAAACATAAATGGAGTTTATGGACATCTCATCACTGGGCACGACATATCGATATGCTATCAAAATTGAGCAAACGTTTAAACACAAGAAGAAGGAGTTTGGATCTACAAATTCCTCACAGTAGAAGCAGGGAAAAGGAGGCCCCAACTCACAGAAAAAAGGACAGAGAAAGGATGGACCCCCTTAGGAAAACTAATCGAAGCCGCAAACAATGAAGGGTAATGAGAAGACAAAGAAAGACACTGGGAAGTGGTGTGAATTTCATAAAATACCCTGGCATAACACTGATGATTGTCACTCGAAATAGTCATTGGTGGATGAGTTTAAATCCTTAGAGTCAGAGGTAGGTTCCGATTTTGAATCAATCCAGAAAAAGGGAAGAAAATCATTGACGCAGAACACAGTTCCACTAGCGCTACCACCAAGGTCCATCCAAGTGAACTAGAGGAACCAGAGGAAGGTATGTTTTTTTCACTCATAGATGTGGGTGAAGAGTGATCCACTACATTTCATTGTCAATAGAAGAATTCAAAAGAACATGATCTCGACATATATCGTCAAGTAGTTGAACCTACCAATGACACCACACCCATATCCCTAGACCATTGGGTTGCTCCACCAAGGAAGAGACCTTTGTGTAAGCTAACAATTCTGTCTTTCCTATAGAATCAATCCATTCAAGGATCAAGTATTGTGTGATATTTCCCTCTTGAAGTTTGTGATGTTATTTTCGGCCAACCATATTTGTGGAAATGACATGTTGTATATGAGTCTACACTGGGAATTGTTATTATTACTTTGGGTATACAATTCTACAGGAAACCAGAGATAACTCCATCTATTGCTATTTCTTTGATATTTTCTAAGCAATGAAGGAAGGTTATTTTTGAGACCGAGAATTTTTTTCTTCTTCATGATTCTCTCTCAAAGTGAAAAGAAGGTAACATGCACATCCATGGACTTTGCACATGTAACGACCCCTTTGTTATGACATCAATGTGGTGAGTACACTAGAGATACTTTTTTCTTTTCTTTTGAAACATCATTAGAACAAGTGTTACACAACAAATAAATACACTAATAATTATACATTTTTTTCTTATTCATATCATTACACAACAAGAATCATTTACAACATCATCATACTAAAAAATTAATCATATCAACTCAAGATAACAAGATGTCCATCCGCCCAACATGAATGATTTTAAGGATGGAAATTTATTTTAAAATGTAGAAACCTCGGCGAATATTATTAATCCTTCATAGGCCAACTATTAAATGTTTGGAAATATTTTTGTAAAAATATTCAAATTTCTAAGGATTTTATATAGTTTGTATAAACGTTTGGTGATTTTAAGGTAAAATAATTGTATCATATAAAATTTGGGCGAATCATTTTTACAGTAGCAAATATTTTTTTGGGAAAAAACATGGAAAATTAAACCATGAGTGAAATTTGGCCACTAAAATCATACCTACACTACAAGGTTAGGACCTCCAAGACACATAAACAACACTCAAATCCAATATTCATGCGACTAATTTTGACCATTTAAGATTTCAAGACTGGCGACTGTTCTCAGAAACATGGAAGTATCTATTCTTGTAACCAACTCTAATCTAGAATCAAAACTAAATATAATGGTAAGTCACTTAATCGTAATGCAATTTAACTCATTCAATAACTCATTATTCTAGACATAATTTTTCCTTTCATTAATAATTGCAACAACATTATTTATTTATCATCTAGATAATGTGCCTTCTCTTTGAGAATATCACAATATCTTGTATTCAACATTTAATAAATTTTCTTCCCTTAAGAATACATGCAAATGAGTAATTATTCATTATCTAGACAAATGTACCTTCTCTATAAACACAAATAATTATTGTTCACTATCTATACAAATTTACCTTCTCATTAAGAATACCACATACAATTTATTCAACATTTAATAAAAAAAAAATCTCTTTCTCATTAAGAATGCCACAAATGATTTATACTCAACATTAAACAAATACAAATCACCTTCTCATTAAAAATACCACAAATGATTTATGCTCAACATTAGAAAATACAAACCACCTTCTCATTTAGATTACGACATATAATCTATATTAACAATAATAAGTTTCTTCCCTTAAAGAATACCGGTAACCCTTAATTATTCAATGTCTAGATAAGTGTAACCCAAGAATTACATGGTAACCTATAATGGTTCTATAAAAATCCTATATTCCATTATAATTAGAAATGTACATTACCCGAGGGTTCCTTAATTACTATCTCTAACTTTATATATATAAGAATTTTGAATAAGGATTCTTTTGAAACGAGAAGGAGTCTACCTTATCTGGTTGTAAGTACTAATCGTCATTAACATAATTTTTGTTAAGACTTCACGATGGCGTTTATTACGTACAACACTATAGGTCTAACAATATTTGTATAGATTTACTATATCCACGATTACACGGTGTTGATTTCCTCCGGTGGGTTGGTTCGGTAACAGATAGGGTAAAGAGATATTAATTGAAGTTCTCTTTTATAAACAATTTATATATTTTATTCAAGATTCACGCATACCATAATAACAATTATTTTCCTCAACAATAACGAAGTTTTCTTAACAGAAATCGAAGGCCTATTCTAATTACCCTAGATTAAAATTAATTAACTCGATATTACTAGAAGACAAGGTGGCCTCGCGAACTAGTGACTAAGTCAACCAGCCACAAATGAATATGCTCGGATGATTCGGATCCACCTGGATCTACAATCTAAATCGTCAGTGATCCCAACAAAATCAAAATAAAATTAACAAAAGCCTAGTCGCAACTATAAGACTTTCAACTTCTTGGAATACAAAAGCTTTTACCGTGACCATCAATAGTTAAAATGGATTTAACAATTTTTACTACAACCATTCATATTTTCAAAACTTCCAATTGAAAATGGTATTATGAAACCCAATGAATTTCAGCCTTTAAATTACAATAAACCTACAGGCCATACGAACTTTAATTTCTGAAAATGCGATATAAGTATTATAATCACTCCGAATTCTAATTCGGATTGCACATAATAATTTCAGAGAGACCATATAATATATAACTCGGATTCATAATAATTGACAAGAGCAATAAGAATCAAATTATGATTGTAATTTGATTTGCGACGATAATATAACTTGAAATTCCAAGGCACACCAAAATTCTATATTCCAAAATTGCGTAATAATTTTGTAGTAACTAAAAAAAATGATCTTTAGATTACTTAAAAATCTACAGCAAAAATACTCAATCTAAATCCATAGTTACACATAGCTCAATAATGATTTACAACTCTAATTTACAAATTAATTTTACTACAATAAATTTTTCAAAAATAAAATACCAGAAGTAAGAAGACAAAGAGTTGATGGTGTCATTCAAAGACTTGTGCTCCTCCTGTTCTCCTCGTTGCTAATTCCCAAACTTGAACGGTACCTTCCAACCAATGCTACGGGTACTATTCTTCCCCCTTAGCGCCACGACCCCCAAAGGGGCCACACACAAGAAACAAACAATCAATAGCTCCAAGGCTTGCTTCGCAAGGAAGTGCTTCCACTCTTTCTATATTCTTGGTATCCCAACTCTCACAATTAAAACACAGACCACAAAATTTTGGCAGCATAACATTATGACGAATAAGTGAGATCCATTTCCCTTGTACCACATTTGTTTTATAGAAAAATCCCCAATGACACATGTCCTCATGCACAAATAATTATCTTTTTAATTAATTTAATTAGCATTATTCACCCACACACTTGTCACACTCTCCCCAAGTTGCACAAGTAATTATCATTTTCATTTTAGTTAAAAAAATAAATTCCCTCACATTCCCCAATGTGTTCGTATTTTCTCTCTTACTTGTACCTTTGTTTCCCAAATTTTCATTTAATGAATATCTCCTAACTAGATCTTAGTTAGAGTTGGGTTAAGTGTCTTCTTCTAGTTAGACTAGTGGTACCTTGACTCAAGATACTATTCTATGTGTACACCTATTCTCTCATATTATTAATTCTTCTATTTTTTTTAAATCCATTTTATTACTTTCATGCACACATGTGCATTTTATCCAATCTTTAAAGATTATTTCCCATTTTTCCTAGAGTTTGATTATACTCTGAGATCTTTTAACTTATGCCATAATTCATTTAGTCATTTGTTTAAATTCAAACTTAGAATTAGTCTTAGACATAGGCTTAGAATTTTGTTAGGATTTAATTAACAATTTACTATTTACTTAATTATTTTAATCTAACAAGGTCCAAACATTTATTGACTCAAGTTTTAATTATGCGACGTGCCCTTCAAGGCGCACCTCCATGCTCCAAGGCTGTCACTTGCCTTAGGATGGTGTTGGAATTTTTTTCGACCCATTGGAGACAAAATTCCATTTAGTTGACATTGTGAGAGACTAAGGGATTCTAAGGAATAATTACTTCACTTTATTGTGCACCCCTTAGAAATCTTCGTGAGCGACTGTCTCAATCCACCCTCACGACATTGTGGACCTCTTGAACTAGGTAATCATTAAACTACAGTTTAGAGCACGATAAAAGTGCTAGTATGATATAACAAGGACATTGCCACACCTTCCTTAATGTATGGTTTCTGTACATGACCCCTTTACTCCTTATGTCAGTCAGATTAACAAGCATTGTTAAGCATGCATCTACTGATAAAGACACTCTCAATAATCCATATACATAAATCATAATAAAATTAATCATATGTCACATGTGTGTAAAATGAAATACTAAAAAAAACACAATCCACTCCCTCACTCAATCTAGAGTCCAAGGAAGTCCATTGATCCCATCAGTCTCCATAACCTGTCATGTGTCCTACACACTTAGGAAAACTCGTCAATACCATCCGCCAATACATATACATGAAAATAACAATAGGTCACAATACACCATCATCATTCTCGGGTCTCTGTTTTGACACCCTTATTACCTTATCGTATCTTCTATCTTGGATAATTTTACCTCTCACATATGCATATTTTGTCTATTTCTTCCACAAACCTACCTTGTTACCTTATTCATATGCATAATGAGGTAACCCATGTTGAAAACATGATTTGTTTGATTTCCTAATTAAATTGGGATTAAATGATTGTTGTTTATGCTTCTAAATTACTTTGATTAATTTAAGCAACGTTCATGACAAGGATTTCTCTCATTCGAGACCCATCGACGGGGCTCGTCCAGTACTCTGCCTATTCCAATACTACAATATTGCAATTGTGTTGGTCTGATGGTCCGCCTATTCAAGTAATTTGTCTATTATTGCAACTGTGCTAGTTCAACACTCTGCCTATTCCTGTACTTCGTCTATTCTGGTACCGACTCTACGTTGATCTAGTACTAAGATCTGTTAATGTGTTAGTATGGTGCCAACTTTGCGTTGATCTGGTACCAAGATATGTTACTGTATTAGTCCAGTACTAAACCTGCTTCTATACGATTGACGTTTTGAATGAGTACACGAGTGATGGCTCCAAGAAATTGGTTGGCTAGAAACATATTTAGTTCATTTAAAGACCACGATAGACTATGATATGATTCATCACTCAGGCACTTCGCTTCATGAGGATGAAGCTCTTTCCATGAGATACGATTTGATAACCAATTGTAATATTTTTGCAAACATTTGATAATATCTTCAGACTTTGGTTGTAATGGTTGATCTTCTTTAAGAAGAAACTATGTAGATGCTCGAGGAGAGAATTTTCATATAATGTTAGGTTGTCGTATTTCATCTTAAAAAATATGGATTTCTTGTAAACTGTTACTTGTTGGCTGAAGGTTAATACAAATTCGGGTTCAATGATTTTATGCATTCCTTAGACTCTGATATTTTGTGAGTTTTAATAGTTTCCGAGTGCACATGTTTGTTATTTATCTGTTACCTATTGTTGCATCTATTCATTCGATTTTTTGTTAAGTTTTAGTTCAAATTTACATAGTGTTGATATCGTATTGTGATTGCTAGACATTTTTGAATGAGTTGCGAATTTAATTACACTGCTGCGATTTCTTTCAGAATTTGTATAGAAGTCTTAAGTGTGTTAGTACAAGAGCAAATCAAGAGTCCATATTTCATATTACATTAACCAAAAAATGGAAAGTCTCGATAAGATTTATGCTTCATGTGTAGAAATGAAGTAGTTTTCTAGAATTGCAAGATTGTAAGATTGTATTGAATTTCCTTTTGTGATGCATGAATTGATTTTGAAGAGTGTGCAAAATTAGGTAAGAATTTCTTGCAAGTTTGAAGTGATTTATTACATGAGTGATATTAGACTTCATATCTCACCCTTCATGCATCAGTAATGAAGTATTTCAATTATATTGATTGTCTCCTGTATTGAGAAATGAAGTTTTGATTGGAATTGTTTAGGTCATGATTGGTTTCTTTCCAAGAGTAAATAGAGTGAATTGTCAATTGTTATGTGAATTCAATTGCTACAGGAAGGGGGGTCTTAGTTCATCTCTTTATTTCACAATCCTATAATGAAAAAACTTGTTATTTGAGAAAAAACCTTTTTTCAACCGAGTGTTTGCTTGAGATTTTAACTATGAGATTTATCTTCTAGTTTAAAGTTGTGTCAAGAATAGTGTTTAGATGTTCCAAAAATAGAGTATTTTGTTATTGATTGTTTCTTGATTGAACTACATACAAAAGACATAGATAGATTACCTATTTTCGGCACATACAGTGTAAAAAATCTATTGATTATGAATCCTGGTCGATAATTTATGTTTGGTAATATATTATCCATATAATTTCACCAACATTTTGGTGTCATTGCCTGGGAGTTGTAAACGGTAATAGGTAGTATTTGAATTAGATTACTTTAATGATTTTGGATTCGTGTTATGGATGACATAAGGGCCATGAGAAGATGGTAATATGTGAGGGAAGAGATCACGCATTCACTTTAATGGGGTTGCTCCAAAGTTAGGTTGTCCTCTCCCTTTTATCAATAAGTGTTTTTATTTTAATGCAAGTGTGTTTCTCCTTATTTTATGCAAAAGTGTGTTTTTATTTATGAAAATTTAGTTTTACTTATGACGAGCTAACTTGTGCGAACTGATAACCTCATGACAACAGGGTCCCAGTAATGTAAGGAGTTCAAGTTTTGTGTGTTTTATTTTTGCAAATAGTTTTGATTTCTTAGTTTTAAAATTCAAATCTTTGATGATAAATAATTTTTGGAGTGTTGTAAGAACCCTAGAGTACTAATTTGTGTTGTGAGACAGGTATCGTCAAACAACTAGAGTAATTCACAGATGATCAAGAGCTTGAAGAACATCCCTCCAAGAACTTTCTCACATTCTAGCAACAACTAGAATACTCGCCTCTCAGGAAGAGCATATCTTGACAACAATAAAAAATTTATTTCTCTTCACAAAAATATTTACAAGTCCCTTCATATTGTAAATGTGTTGAACCTGCACAGAATAGATCTAGCTAGAAAATACTACACACATTTGCAGAGACAAATTAAGAGAGAAGAAGCAAGATAGAAAGAATGGAAGAATTCTCTTTAACCAATATTTCACACTCAAAGATTGAATAATTTACAATAGATATAGGATACATGAGTAACTAATGAGCCATAGTGGTGGTATAGATTGATTTGGACACACACCAATAGTTACGGGAGTGAACTTCCACTTAGTCTAGTCTCTTAGGCAGTTACGGGAGTGAACTGCCACCTAGCTGAGTCAACTAGTCAACTAGTCTTCAGTTAACTAACTGAGAAAAGAATAGTGATTTGGTGATGATCCCATTGTTGCATGGTGACAAAACCAATGCAACATCTAAACTCAAATCAACTAGTCAAACTGAAGTGTCAATTGAAAGAGAATATTCTCTAGGTGGAATATTCTCCCCTAAAGTATAGGAGACTAGATAATGACTAATTATGACTAATAAAAAAGGAATAACCTTAGGAAAATAAATTCTAGGTCTGTGTGAAGTAACTCCAACACCCCCCCTTGAACATCACTATGGTGAAAATAAAGAATGGGTCCCGGCTATGAGGCCATGTTAGGTACCCAAATACAAAAGATACACTGAACTAAATGAGGAAAGAGGGAAAACATCATGGGAAAAAAACCCCCCTCAAATTACAATGCATAAAATAAAAAATGATAAGGAACAAAAGGCATTTGCTAAGAAACCATGTCCTTCACTCCAAGAAAACCTCACAACTATGCAAGTTTCTTCTCTTTGAAGATTTCATTGAAGATGCAGATGTTTGCACGGATCTGATGAAGTATATGCATCATTGATATTTCCACATATATATACTTTATCTTCTTGTAATGAATAATATCCAAATAAATTTTGGATGAAATTTTGAAAACCATACGACCGTCTCCAGAAAAATGCTGAAATTTTGTTGATTTTGAAAGGATCATAGCGTCAGTTCCCGGACTCCATTTTGGATGATTTTTTTTTTGAAATTGAATATTTTCCCGAGAGGAATTCAAATATCCAATTTGTTTATGAAAATATTTCTCAGAAAATATCATAATGGTGTTTGATGTGCACGGCTCCCTTTTTGACTCATGAGATGCATGCATGGTGCATGCAAAAGTGTCTGCATGTGACTCCTGAGATACATGCCATATATCTTCCATATGAATTTCAGAAAAAAAATCTGAAATGGAGGAGACATCATCTTCAATTAATGGAATACAAATTTCTGCAAAAACTTTTGCAGAAGACTCTTCATAATAAGAAATTTGATCTTCTGATGGATTCTCTTCTCGCTCTATCTGTTCGACCTCCTGCATGAAATATTCACAATACCTCCAATCTGGTCCATAATTCATTCGGATTTAATCCTTGTGATTCTTCATATACTTGATGAAAAAGTTCAGAAGAAACAGACATGCCGATACTTCCTGCGGCCATATCTTGTCTATTGAGAAAGTCATTTTTCTCATCGACAGAGTCAGGATTTACATCCATTGCCATAGTTATTTGGTACAAGCCTCTACTTCTAGGAAGAAGTATAATCTTTGGCTTCCATTCCAAATAGTTATGAGGTGTGAGAAGTATTTCCGGCGAATAATCCATCTTTTTGTTGTCTTCAATCTTTTGTACTTGCAAAAATAATTTGGTGTAGATTTTACTTAGTAGTCCGTCGGCTCTGATACCATGTAAATGTGTTGAACCTACATAGAATATATCTAGCTAGAAAATACTACACACATTTGTAGAGAGAAATTAAGAGAGAAGAAACAATATAGAAAGAATGGAAGAATTCTCATTAATGATTATTCCACACCCAAAGAGTGAATAATTTACAATAGATATAGGATACATGAGTAAATAATGAGCCATAGTGGTGGTCTATATTGATATGGACACACACCAACAATTACGGGAGTGAACTGCCACCTACTCTAGTCTCTCAAACAGTTACAGGAGTGAACTGCCACCTAGCTGAGTTAACTACTCAAATAGTCTTCAGTTAACTGAATGAACAAAGAGTAGTGAGTTGGTGATGATACCAATGTTGCATGGTGACAAAACCAATGCAACATCTAAAATCAACTCAACTAGTCAAACTGAAGTGTCAATTGAAAGAGAATATTATCCAGGTGGAATATTCTCCCCTAAAATATAGGAGACTAGATAATGACTAATTATGACTAATAAACAAGGAATAACCTTAGGAAAAATAAATTCTAGGTGTGTGTGAAGTAACTCCAACATATATTCCTCTTGTCAATTTGTTCAGAAGACTAAAGAATCATGGATAGAATTCAATGGAGAGCAACCATTGGAACCTGAGATTGAGGAGTTCTTAGAATTCCTCTCAATAGATCCTATGTGTACTCCAAAGACCAATCATCTTGAAGAAGATACTCTGCGTAGCATGGAAAGGAAAAGGAGGAAATGTTGTGTGACCTAAACAAAGAAGGGAAACGAGAATATCTTTATCCTATAGAAAGATGGTTCCAGTTAGTTTTCAGGTCACACTACTCTTTTAATTTTCATTATTGTTTGATCTCATCATCAAAGAAATTGGTCCTTCATACTCCGGTATGCGTTAAAATTTATATTTTAAAACCAAGTATGAATATATTTCTAACCCCATTACGCACATGGATTCACTGGAATTATTCTTATACCTAAAGGGAATTTTCTTTTGTTCAATTAGAGTAGGATAAGTAAAAAAATAAATAATTTTTTCACATAAGTGAAATTCAACATATCTTTCATAATTTTCATAAATGTGAATGTCAAAAGCTAATAAAGAAATCAGTTTAAGATCTTTTGTTCCTATAGTAGATTTCATTCTAAAAGTTATGACAATTTTGTTTGGAATTTCATGAGAAGGTAATCTCTTCATCCTCTGAATGCACACATAATACCATAAGGGTTTCAAAAGCAGAGAAGGCATCCTTTCCAATGGAAGATAACACTTAAGGGAGTGCTTCATGACTTATTTCTTCAAATTTCATCTTTTTCCTTAAGTTGTTCAACACAGATGAATTCGTGTTTTATCATTACCTATCTATTTTAATACCACTATTTGACAAGGATGTTGATAAAGTAATATTTTTAATAGAAATTAAAATTGAATGTTAATTCCAAACTATTTTATTCATAGCTAATAATTCAGATTCTCACATTTTCCCTGAACTCTCTATATGTAAGCATGAATAAAAATCTAGTTTCAATTAGTTCTAATGGTTTTTTTTTTTGCATATGTTTGCAACCCTTTGAGAAACCTTTTTGTAATGCCTCACATTGTTTGCATGAGGTCATGCAAAACCTCAGGCATAGGGGAGTTGTTGCTGAGACCTTCATATTATTACAACTTCAATCGGCAAGGCCAAATCAACATGCCGAGTGCTGGAATTTGATAGTCATTTCCATAATTCTGGTACCGTTTTGTTTCGATACTGGAGAATTATGTTCTGGTACTATTCTGTTTCGATACTTCTCTATTCTGGTACTAGTACTATGATCACTATAAGCCAATAAGAATGACATCTATCATGTGTAAGTTTATTCGTTTATCTAGTATTGGTAAATTACTTATGGAAAATGAGCCTAATGGAGTTTTCTTTAAGTTTTTCACACTCCTAAAAATTGAAAACACCGGCGAGCAGGAACTAGACTGGGCTCAAGATAAATGCACAGGAAAATAGATGGAGTTTTCCTTAAGTTTTTCATACTCCTTAAAACTGAAAACACCGACGAGCATTAACTAATCTGAGCTCGATAAAAATCCACATAACGGTAGTAGTTAGGTTTATTTTCTAATAAAATGGAAGTGAAAACAGAGGAAGTGCTTATTTTGGTTCCATAAAGAGGGGGATTATGAGTTCCATCATGAGTTTGTCCAGCTACATAGTGCCTTCTTGTTATAGAGCTTGGAGCCCAATCATTGAATTATTTTTCCTCATTTTTTACTTCTACTACAATTTCAGAGTTTCTGTAACAATGTGTTGTTTTTTGTTTTACCTATATGGTCCTACAGCAGAATAAATTCACATGTTATCCTCCATAAGAAGCAACAGATGCCATTATCAGTACAAAATTCAGACTACAAAATTCCAGTCTACAAAATATGCCACCAGGTACCTTATCCAATTTTCATTGGGTACCAGAATAAATTCTATGGTAATCTGGTACTGGATACAATCTTTGTGTTATTCTCATACTAGATAACATCTCTATCCTCTTCTGGTACTGTAAATATTCATCTTTGTGTTCATCCGGTACTGAGGAAGAAGGCCTATGTTGGTACAGTAGTAAGTTGTGTTCTGGTACTGATAATAAAGTGTGGCATCTCTTATCCTATACTCAATAATTTTCCTTCTTGATACAAATGTTTCAGGTAATAAGAGGTATAAGCTTACTATTTATTCCTTTTATTAAGAATCATGATAATTGTGTACTACACAAGTGGTTACTCCCATGCATCTACATTACATCAATTATTACAAGTTCCCTAACATTAACTTTTGTAAGTCCTCATTAGATTTCATGCTAAAGAAATCATTTACCTGAACCTGAATCCGCTAGCGTAAAAACAAAGAAGATACAAAAAAAGCAAACTCCAGAGTCTACACCTCAATCCTATAGGGTAAAAGAAACATCTTTGTAGGAACAACAGGTTTTCATATCTACATCTTCTACTAAAAAAAAGAAGAGAAAGATGTTAAAAGAATTTTTCACTCTTGTCAGTAAACTTGAGGAAGCCTCACATCCCGTACGAAGAACTAAAAGAAGAATGGCTAAACATATCATCATTCCATCTGTTTCTTCTTTTCCCAAGGAAGAAATTGACATTCTGACTTCACTGGAGCAAGAAGATTTCTATGAGGCAACGATTAGTGAGACCGAGGAAGTGGTAACAAAGACTTTAAAGGATTTGAGAAAAGAGGTGGAAGCTTCAGAAGAGATAATTGATAAAGAAACCATATTTGATCCTGTCAGTTCCTTGACCAAGAAACAATTAGTATTAAAGGTTGGAAAGCTTACAAAATAGAATGACAAGTTAAAGGATGAAGTAGCAGAATATAAACTTTTGGATAGACATATTAAGCAAGAAAATGTTCAATTAAAGGAGCAGAATCGTAGACTACAGGAGGAGAAAGAAGGAGTTTCTTCTAAGGTTAACAAAGTTCTGCATCTGATCCAGTACACTAGGGTTATGAAGAAGGATCTTAAGTGTGAGGTATCTAGTTTCAATATTCTACAGCGAGACAAATGATGTTCAGATAGGATGGAAGATAGTTTCAATTTTGCAAATTTTGAGTACCAGTTTCGACATTTTTGCATGAGGAAATGCAATGACTAAAGCATGGGGGAATGTTGGGTCTCCATTTTGACACCCCCATTACCTTATCTTATCTTCTATATTGGTAAATTTTACCTCTAACATATGCATATTTTGTCTATTTCTTCGACAAACCTACCTTGTGACCTTATTCATATGCATAATGAGGTAACCCATGTTGAAAATATGATTTGTTTGATTTCTTAATTAAATTGGGATTAAATGATTGTTGTTTATTATTCAAAATTAATTTGATTAATTTAAGAAGCATTCATGACAACGATTTATCTCATCTGAGACTCATCCTTGAGGCTCGTCCAGTACACCACCTATTCCGGTACTACAATATTGAAACTTTGTTAATCTGGTACTCTACCTATTCTGGTAATCTGTCTATTATTGCAACTGTGTTGGTCTGGTACTCCACCTATTCTGGTACTTCGTCTATTCCGGTACCAACTCTGCAGTGATCCGGTACCGAGATTTGTTACTCTGATAGTCTGTTACCAACTTTTCATTGATCTGGTACCAAGATTTGTTACTGTGTTAGTCTGGTACTAAATGCACTTCTACAGGATTGACATTTTGAATGAGTACACTCGTGATCGCTCCAAGATATTGGTTGTGTGGAAGCATCTTTGGTTCATTTGAAGACCATGATAGACTATGATACACTTCATCACGCATACACTTCATGTCATGAGGATGAAGCTCTTTCCATGAGAAACGATTTGATAAGCAATTGTAATATTTTTGTAAACATTTGATATTATCTTCAAACTTTGGTTGTAACCACTGATATTCTTTAAGAAGAAGTTATCTATATTCTCGAGGAGAGAACTTTCATATAATTTTAGGCTTCTATATTTCATCTTAAAAAATATGGATTTCTTGTAAACTACTACTTGTTAGCTGAAGGTATATAGAAATTCAAGTTCGATGATTTTATGCATTCTTTAGACTCTGATATTTTGTGAGTTTTAACAACTTCCTTGTTGGTATTGGGAAGGGCCCACCGATCCAACTTGGTAAGTCTATTGTAAATTATTAATGTAGTTTTTCATTTGTGCATATGTTTGATATTTATCCGGTACCTATTGTTGCATCTATTAATTATATTTTTTGTTAAGTTTTAATTCAAATTTACATAGTGTTGATATCGTATTGTGATTGCTAGACATTTATGAATGAGTTGTGAATTTAATTACACTGCTACGATTTCTTTCAGAATTTATTTAGAAGTCTCAAGTGTGTTAGTACAAGAGAAAATCGAGAGTCCATCTTTCATATTACATGAACCAACAAATGAAAAGTCTCGATAATATTTATGCTTCCTATGTAGAAACGAAGTAGTTTTCCAGAATTGCAATATTGTAAGATTGTATTGAATTTCCTTTTTTGATGCATCAATTGATTTTGACGAGTGTGCAAAATTAGATAAGAATTGCTTGCAAGTTTGAAGTGATTTATTACAGGAGTGAGACTAGAATTCATATCTCACCCTTCATTCATCAGTAATGAAGTCTTTCAATTATATTAACTGTCTCCTGTATTGAGGAAGGAAGTTTTGATTGGAATTGATTAGGGCATGGTTGGTTTATTTTTAAGAGTAAATAGAGTGAATTGTCAATTGTTATGTGAATTCAATTTCTATAGGAAGAAGGGTCTCATTTCATCTCTTTATTTCACGAGCCTATAATGAACATACTTTCTATCTGATCAAGAACCTTTTTTAGCTAAGTGTTTTCTTGAGATTTTACTATGAGATTTATCTTATAGTTTGAAGTTATGTGAAGAATAATGTTCAGATATTCCAAAAACAAAGTATTTTATTTATTGATTATTTCTTGATTGATCTAGATACAACAGACATAGATAGATTACCTATTTTCAACACATACAGTGTAACAAGTATATTGATTAGGAATCCTAGTCGATAATTTATGTTTGGTAATATATTATGCATATAATTGCACCAATAATCATCATTTATAGTCAATAATCAATACGAAATCACAATGTACCATAACCATATCACTTGCACGCAAGTGTTCACAAAGAATAAGTCAATAAAATGTGCTCAGTCAAGCAGGATGTTACATACACCCCCTCTTGTTTTAAACTTCGTCCCAAAGTTTGTACAATATATAATGCAAGTACATAAATGTATATGTCGTAGATATAAATGTTTAATCTATTAAACAAGTAAGGAAGTTGTTGACGCATCTCATATGTGTCCTCAGGTAGCCAAGTGTGGAATATAGTTGTCCCACTTCACCTTGACCTAATCGACTATTTGACACCATAGTTGTCGAATGTGACGGTTCAGAATGCAGATTGTCTCTTCCATGAGAGAACCCTCACTCGACACCTGGAAAAAACTGATCTCAAAAACATGCAACATATCACTAATATAACATTGCAACAAATACATGAAATACATCATGCATATTCCTCAAAGAATCAGGAAAGGCTAGTCGATAAGCCATGGGTACCTTATTTTACACAACCATGAAAGGTCCCACAAACCTAGGAGAGAGTTTATCACCCTTTCCAAACTTGATCAAACTCTTGTGCAGTTTTACACACATGAAAACTTTGTCACCAACTTCATAATTGTGGTCAACGTGATGTACATCAACATAACTCTTATGTTTATCTTGCACTTCTTTAATAATCTATCTTATTGATTTCATTTGTTCTTCCATTTCTTAGATCACTTCCGGTCCCACTAGGACCCTATCCTCAAGTCAATCCCAACTGAACGAGGTTTGACACAATCGCCCATAAAGAAACTCAAACGGTGCCATCTTAATCTTACTTTGGTAGTTGTTTTTGTAAGAAAACTCTACCAAAGGAAAGAAATATTCCCAACGTTTCAGTTGGTCCATCACATACATATGAAACATATCCTCCAAAATCTGGTTTGTTCTCTCTATTTTTCGATCTGTCTTAGGGTGATATGTTGTACTAAAATTCAATTGTGTTCCCAAGGACTCTTGTAAACTGGTCCAAAACCATCCTATAAACACCAATCCTCGGTCAAATATTATCTATCTTGTTACACCATGTGACCTCACAATATCGCTAACAAAAACTATAGCTATGTTTGGCACTTGATACATTGTACGCACTAGAATACAATGTGCACTCTTCATCAGAGTGTCAACTACCACAAAAATTGAATCATGTCTCCTTGCCATAAGTGGCAACCCAATGATGAAATCAATCAAAAGGACTTCCCATTTTGATTTAGGAATAGAGTGTGGTTGTAACAATCCTACCGGATGTCTATGTTCATCCTTCACTGGCTGGAATTCTAGACATCTCACCACATAGCTTACAATGTATGCTTTCATTCCTTTCTACAAGAATACAAGCTTAATGTCAACCTTCATATTTGTTACTCTCGGATGAACCATGTAAACTGCTTAATTATGAGTTTCACACAAGATCAAATTTCTTAATTCGGCGTTAGGCGGTACATAAATTTTGTTGTTAAATCTCAACAATTTTTCGTTGTCTAATGAGTAACCTTCAAATTTCAGTACCATCATGGTATTTTTTCCAATATTATCCGTAACTTATTTATACCAGTCATCGTCTATCTGTAAAGTTAAAATATTTTCTCAAAGATTCATGTTAAGAGGTATTACCGAGAATATGTGTGGTCTATGACTCAATGCATGTTCCACTCTGCTCACTATTCCCTTAATGTAGGTATCTCAAAGTCGTATTCTCTAAGTAGTTGTGACCAATGCCTCTATTGTGCATTCAATTCACTCTAAGTAAAGATATACTACAATCCATAGTGATTTGTATTTAATTCAAATTTTCATCCGATTAGATAATTTCTCCAAACACTCAAGGCATATACAATTGCTAATAACACAAAGTCATGCATTGCATGGTTCTCTTCATGCTTTCTAAATTTCCTTGAAATGTAAGCGATCACTCGATCGTCTTCCATAAAAAATATGCCTCAACCTTCCTTGGATATGTCCGTGCATACGAAGAATTCTTTGTCCATGTCGGGGACCTTCATTATCGACATTGTCATCAACAACTTCTTGAGCTTTTTAAATGCTTCCATGCATTTCTCAGTCCAAACGAACTTCCTATTTTTCTTTTGCAATTCCGTGATCAAATTTTCTATCTTCAAAAAACCTTCAACAAAACGTCTATAATATTCTTCTAAACCTATAAATCTACATACTTCTTATATGTTTTTATGTGTTGTCCATTCCATAATGGCCTCTAATTTTGTTGGATCCACATCGATACCTTCACCAAATATAATATGTCCCAAGTAATGAATCCTCGATTGGTAAAAAGAACAGTTTGATAGCTTCCCATACAATTTGTTTTCTCTTAGACACTGTAGAACCAATCTCAAGTGTTCGTCATTCTCTTCTTTCTTCCGAGAATAAAGAATCATGTCATCAATAAATACTTGAACAAACTTGTCCAAGTATTTGAGAAACACCCCATTCATCAAACTCATGAACACCCTTGGGGCATTTGTCAATCTAAATGGTAAAATTGTAAACTTATAGTGTCTAAATATAATATTAAATGTGCTATTGGGGATATCTTCCTCCTTAATATGTAATTGATGATATCCCGATCTCAGGTTGATCTTATAAAAAACCATTGCTCCCTTCATATGATCAAATAAATCATCTATTCTTGGAAATGGGTATTGATTCTTGATCGTCGCTTTGCTGAATTGATGCTAGTCAATACACAATATCCATGATCCATCCTTATTTCTCATGAAAATAACTGGCACACACCAAGGAGACACACTTGGACGTATAAGTCCCAAGTCCAACATCTCCTTCAATTGAATTTTCAATTCTCGCAATTCAGGTGTCGACATTCAATATGGAATTATCTCTATTGGTTCATTTCTAGGTTTCAAGTCTACTGTAAACTCAAACTCTCTCTCAGGTGGTAAACCTGGTAACTCTTCTGCAAATACTTCTGCAAACTCTTGTACTACAGAAAGTTTTTCTAATTCTTTTGCTTCACCCTTTTTGTTTAGCACTAATATTGCATATAGATTTCATCCTTTGCGCATATTGTTATGCAATTGTAGGGAATAAATAAACCTCAAGGACACTCCCTAGTTTCTCCCTACAATTACTCTACTCTATCCTAAATCATCCGTCAAAATTAATCATTACGTGTTATAGTTCAGGATTGCGTTATGTGATTCTATCCATTCCATACCAATCACTATTTCATAAGATCCTAATATTGTGACATAAATATCTACCTCCGTTACAAAATATCCCAAGTTAATACTACAATCTGTAACCTTTCCACCAACCTTCTATTTGGCACCAAATCCCATTTCTACATATCTGAACTCGTCCTACTTGACTACCTTTACCTTAATTTTCTTTAGTGTTTCACTAGAGATAAATCTCTCTATAACACCTTGATATATCAAAAGACTAAAATTTTGGTCAACGATTGTACCTGACGTATCGAGAACAGTGGAATGGTGTTTTTCCTAGTCGTTGTTCACTTTTGTGTGTATCCTGTGAGCCTTTCCCAAATCTCCAACAATAGTGGGTCCTAATGATGTAGTTTCTCTATCCTTCTCAATCGTATAGTCTCACTGGTAATGTGGCTCTCCACATGTCCATCATCCAGTCTTTGGTCCAGTGCTCGTGGTTTTCTAAGTAGAATTTGTTGGCCTAACAGTCTGTGATCCTCGTACGTTTTGTTGAACATGCCTAAAATGTTGTTGCTGCTACAAACGATTCTACTTCTCTTGTGGTCTTATGTAAGGAGTCCTCTGTTGAGGAGCCTCTTGTCTGAGTGTCGATAACATAGGTCCTTTAAGCGTATCTCATTCCCTAGATGTTTTTCTGACTAGTGTCTAATGTTGTTGTTCTCCCAGTGTCATATTTCTAGCAGGTCTAGAAGGATTCCTGCTCTGAACCCCATTGTTCAGTTCTGCCTCAACCATGAGGGATTTCTAAAATTCATCATCTAACACCCGAGGCATTAGAATCTTCACTTTCACATGGATGTTGAAGTTAAGGACAAACACAAACTTGTTGAACTTTAACTTCTGTGTGTTCAGATGTGGAGAATACCTAAGTAGCTCCATGCATTTGGCCTCAGACTTTGACATCGTACGACCACCCTGTTGTAAGGAGTTGAACTGATTAAGCTGACGCTCAATGAATTCCTTGGAAAAGTACCTCTACCAGAACCATTTCTCGAACATCTCCCATGAAACATCTTCGACAACCATGTTTAGTTGAGGTATGAGATTTTTCCACCGTAGAAGAGAAGTCCCCTTCAGCTGAAATACTTCCATGTGAACTTTCATTTTGGAGGTGTAATCGTGAAGTTCGAAGCACGTTTCCATGTTATCCAACCATGCCTCGTCGGCTAATCCATCTGAAGCACCCCAGAACTTGGGAAAATTCACTTTCTCGAGCTCTCTATGTATACTAATGCTACCAACTCGAGCACGCTATGAATACTCAATGGGAACAAATGGTCTTCCCTCATCTCGATCCAAGCAGTTGATCAATGCCTTTGGCATCCTCTTGAAGGATATCATCATACCTACCATATCTCCCACAACAACTGCTCCTCAGTAGTCTTCTCATCTCACTGAGGGTTAGATACCTCTAGTGTGGATACTATCGGAGGTGTCACACCTCTTCCTCTGACACCACCACATCTACTTCCCTTGTGTCCTCTAACCATGATTACGTGCATGGACAATTTCAAAATTAATTAGCGATTCATCTTATCATTTAGTTAACACAATGGAAGGCGTGACAATCCAATGTTGTAGGGTTGAACCCGCTCTAATACCATAAGTAACGACCCCTCCATTAGGACATCAATGTAGTGAGTACACTAGAGGCAATTTTTTTTTTTTTTTTTAAACATCATTAGAACAAGTGTTACAAAACAAATAAATACACCAATAATTATACATTATTTTCTTATTCACATCATTACATAACAAGAAACATTTACAACATCACCATACTAACATATTAATCATATCACCTCAAGATAATAATATGTCCATCCACCCCACCTACCCTGCAAGGTTAGGACCTCCAAGACACATAATCAATGATCAATTCCGCGATTCATCTTATTGATTTTGA